>JAIFHD010000737.1:0-11361 GCA_019721455.1 Psilocybe mexicana
CCCAACATCGAAATTCCGTGTGCAAAGATTTTAGGAGGAGGGATGATAAATGTAGAGTGGCGCTTTGACCTATAGAGTTGAACTGTTGGCTTGTCGTTCAACAGGGAATTTCACTGTTTCTTCGCACATGTGGTCAACAGGTTATTCTATTGTTTGGGTAGCAGGTTTATTACATGTTTGATCCTACAGCTAATTTACCTGTTCCCACTATCTACAGTGTGTTCAAACAAGACTTTCCTGCAGATTGATGCCGAGGCAATTTATATCCAAAATGTACTGCCTTTTGCAGCAAAATCTAGACAAATTCCATGGGAGCGAACTCCGCTTTAGGCCATTTCAGGGGGAAATTTGGCGGTGTTTCCCCAAGTCCACACCTCCACAGACGGTCGAATACGAAAGTACAGTACTAAAGTACTAAAGTCTAACGCCCTCTAACACCTCACCTCACAGTACTTCTGGTGGGTCTTGGCCTCAATAATCCTGAATCTTCTTTATCGCCGTGGTCTCTTTACGTCAGATTCAAATGTAAGTCGGTCGGATGAGCCCCTGAGCCTCCTCTTTCCTCGACTGATTGAGGACAGATGGCTGGTCTGATTTGTTTCGAAATTTTTTAGATGTCATGATAACTTGGTTAGGTGTGCAATCATTTATCGACGATATGTGAACGAAATCTAAAACGTAGGAAATTGAGCCAAAGTCTAAAATAAGGACAAGGTCCCTTCCTAGCCGCAGGGGAGTAAAATTAGAAATGGCAGGCCGTGGAAAAGTTGGCAGGGCACAAGGGAACGTAAGAATAGACATCCGACATCGATTCTCCCCTCTTAACCGGCCTGTCAAATCTCTCTCTTTATCCTCCCTCTCTTTTTTTTATCTTTTGTCGTTGGAGAGACCACAGAGGTCTTTATATTTAGTGTTCACGGACTCGCTTGGCATTTGGCAGGCGGGAACATATTCACACTTGGCGCGCCATGTCACGTCGCTCTTGGACTTTGCTTGTTGTCTCTCTTGGCCTCCAACTACTACCATGCAACGCCGTCACCGTATACTATCAGCCCCTTCAATCCCAGCTCGCAGCGGCAGCAGCACAAGCTGCCCTCCCCGCCGCCAACTACACCGGTCTTCCTGCGTATAACCCCCTTGTTCTTGAAGCACCACCACCACCTGGTCCAACCGCCCTTCCAACACAATTCAACCTCCCCGTTCCAAGTGCAGTTCCCGCAGGCGCATCCATACAGCAGAATGGCTCCTTTTTTGGCTTCTCTATCGAAATGTCCGTCGTCAATCAAGTCTGTGAGTCTTTTTCTGCGTTTTTTAAAGATCTGTATAAACCCTCATGTTGATCAATGCTTGCGATATACTTAGTGGGGACGAATGCGTACGTTTCTCCACAAATCCCTTTCCGATGATATTCTAACATTTCCGAAGATCTCTGCTCCAAGTACCCTTCTTGAACCTGATGGCCAATCTTCAATCACGAGTCGGCCGAATCAACATTCGTGTAGGAGGAAACACCCAAGAAACCGCGACACTCGTAAACTCGACTTCTGACGGAAAGATCCTGGAGAAAGATTACGCAGGTGTTACCAATCCCGTATGTCATTGGCCTCTCGGTTTCGTGTCGACCCCTAACGTAGACGGTGCAGACACAAACACCTCCGCTCGTCTTTACTGCCGAGTTATTGTACATGATGAGAAACATCTCTTCACATCTCAATGTCAGATGGTACATTGGTGTTCCCTTCAACGACACCTCCAACTTCCGCCTTGAGATCGTAGAACAAGGACACATCATCCTTGGGGACTACCTCATTGGTCTTCAAGTGGGCAACGAGCCTGATCTTTACGCCAACCATGGGCACAGACCGCAAACCTACGGCCCTCAGGATTACTTCAACGACTTCGGGCTAATGATCAAAGCTCTGCAACAGGACCCACTCATTCCAGATGCTGTCAGCAAGCTTCTCATTGGGCCTAGTATTCAATTCCAATGGACCCCAGAACAGGTCTGGGCGACTGGTTACATCCCAGCTTATACCAACAATCTGGCTTTCCTCGCCGTTGAAAGGCATGCCGCATCGTTCTCCGAATTATAATGTATTATTTACCCTTACATTTATCCAGATATCCAAGCGACAATTGTGGCGCCATTTTCCCCACACCTGGTAATCCACCCCGCGACCCTCAACAAACGTTCCCTCAATTCCTTTCGCATCAAAACGCCCTCAATCTCGTCGCACTATACCTGCCTTCGACCGCTCTAGCTCAGCAGAGCGGTAAGGACTTTTTGATGTTTGAGACTAACACCGCTTCGTGTGGTGGTTTGCCGGGAATCAGTGATTCCTTCGGTGCGGCTTTATGGGGAGTGGACTATGCGATGTCCATGGCTGCAGGCAATTTCTCTGGAGCCTTATTCCACGTTGGTGGCCAAAGTGTTACTTACAATCCATTTTTACGTGCGTTCCGTCTTTTTATTTTTATAGTGGTGCTATGGTGTGCTTAATGACGACATCGATGCAGCTCCACCCACGAATCAAAGCACGTTCCATAAGTGGACAGTTGGACCCATTTACTACTCGTCACTCGTCGTCGCTGAGGCACTTGGCCCAAGCAATACCTCTCAAGTGGTGGATCTTGCCGCTAACAACAATAACACCTTCACCCCTGCTTATGGAATCTGGGAACATGGCCAACTGTCAAGAGTGCTGTTGATCAATTTCGTGTCCGATAATTCGAGTGCGAGTGACCTTTCTGTGTCATTGACCACGGATGGAAACGGCCTTCCGGGTAGTGTCAAAGTCAAGTAGGTTTTACGATTTCTGGTTGGTTACTGATGCGATGAGGATAGATAGCTGACTACGTTAACTTTGATCTTGCAGGTACCTTACCGCCCCTTCCGTGGCCTCAAAAGCGAACATCACTTGGGCTAACCAGACGTTTGGAGGCAACTTCGAATCGGATGGCAGACCCGTCGGCAATGAGGTCGTCCAGACCGTCAACTGCTCGCCGGCCGCAGGAGCGACTGGTAATACATGCGTTATCAAAGTCCCTGCGCCTTCCATCGCGCTTGTTTTCCTCTCGTCGAACATTGCCACCGACAACGCTGGTGGGCCAAGCACCACATTCTCGACCACGGTTTATACCAAGACAAGGAATACCGTCACTGTGGATCCGTCAGTCCTGGCAACGTCGAATGGCAGGGGCGGCACGATTGAGTTAGGAAGTACGAGTCCGCAGGTCTCAGTGAAGAGTGATGCCAGGGATCAAGCAAGGAAGGTAGGGCTGAGTGTTGTTGCTGGAGCGGTCTTGGTGGGCGTTGCATTGGTTTTGGGATGAGGGTCAGGGTGCGCGCCCCTGCATTTATCGACGATGGGGCAGTCTGTTTCTTGATGGATGGAGGAGCTTGAGCGGTTGGACTAATGGCTTCGTAAAATTATACACGGGACGGTCTTTGAACCTGCTTTCTTAATGTGCTTATTTGTAGGACGCATCGCTGTTTTCTTGATGTATCTTAGACACTCTTTTAGATAACCTGTCATTCATCTGCTGCGGTAGTATATATCCGGAATTCATTTAAGTAGACGATCCTTATTAAGGACGAACCTTTCTGGCCGTCGGTGCGTAGTGGCCGTTAGGTGTTGTTGCCTATCCTTCCTTGTCCTTAGATGCTTGTCTGACCTGGAGTCTGATGTTCGAGTACGTGTTCGATCTTCGGCCATACAGTTCCCTGAAAAGGTCATTCAAAAAGCTAGTAATGACACTCTCCTACTTTTTTCGATTTTCAAATATGCGGGACGAAACAGACCATCTAAGCGTTGCTGATCATCCTCCCGGAGCGACACTAAAAATACGAAAAACGTCCATGCTGCGGGAGTGCCGAGATAAAATTAGAATGAGTGAACGTGGTAAAGCGTGAAAGGACAACGGACAGACATTCCAATCATTTCCCTCCCTTTCATACCCACCCTCTCTTATTTCTTCATCTTCTTTTCTTTTCTCCACAGTCTCTCCTTGCCAGTAATCTCTTTTCTTGATTCTTGAGCATTCCGCTCGGTCATTGGGCCCTTATATAGGCACAGGCGATACACTTGGCATTCCGTAAATTAGTGGCTTGGCATCATGCTTTACTCACGAGCCGACGGAACGCTGTCGTTACACAGGATCCTCTCCATCCTTTTCTTCTTTCTCTCATTTGCCTTGGAACGATGCAGCGCATCTGTTACCGTATACTATCAGCCCCAGCAGTCTCAACTCGCTGCAGCTCAATCGGCTGCTGCCGCAGCTACCGCCCCTGGAGCCAAATACACTGGACTGCAGGCCTATAGCCCTGTTGTCCTCAATGCTCCCGCGCCACCTGGACCATCTGCTTTCCCGACACAGTTCACTGTACCACTTGCCAACACGGTACCAACAGGGGCATCGATACCGGTGAATGGATCTTTCTTCGGGTTCTCCATTGAAATGTCCGTGGTCAATCAAGTTTGTGAGTGAAGACGATGTATGATGATGGGATTGTTAACCGATGACAATTTGGTAGTGGGAAAGAATTCGTACGTCACTGCACTCCATCCTCGCAGGCTAAAGTGTTGATCATTTGTTAGAACACTCCTCCAAGTCCCTTTCCTAAACCTCATGGCCAATCTACAGTCAAGGGTGGGACGGATCAATATCCGTGTCGGAGGAAACACCCAGGAAACAGCGACTCTCGTCAACTCCACATCTGATGGGAGGATCCTCGAAAAGGACTACGCGGGCGTCTCGAACCCTGTATGTCGTCATATCTCATTATCAGATACTTAATTGACTCATGATCATCAGACGCAAACGCCTCCATTGGAGTTCACACCAGACTTACTTTACATGCTTAGAAACATATCTGCTCTGGTCAATGTTAGATGGCACCTCGGCGTTCCTTTCAATGATACCTCCAACTTCCGGCTGCAGATCGTCGAACAAGGCCATGTCATTCTCGGAGACTACCTAATTGGTCTTCAAGTCGGCAATGAACCTGACCTCTACGCTAACCATGGCCACAGGCCCCAAAATTACAGCCAACAGGACTACTTTAACGAATTCGGACAGATGATCAACGCCATGAATAACGACCCTCTTATCCCACAAGCTGTTAGCAAGCTTCTCATTGGACCCAGTATCCAAATCTTCTGGACGCCACAGTCGGTTTGGGACACAGGATTTATACCCGCTTACACGAATAACCTGGCCTTCCTTGCAGTCGAAAGGTGCGCCCATCACCTTAAATATCACGAATTAAGATTAATAAACCTTCCTCATACTAGATACCCCACCGATAACTGTGCCGTTGCTTTCCCAAACTCCGGGGGCACAGTCAACGACCCGCAAACGACCTTCCCAACCTTCCTCACGCATCAATCTGCACAGAACCTTGTCAACGCCTACATCCCTTCCACTGCTCTTGCACAGCAGAGCGGAAAGGACTTTTTGATGTTCGAGACTAACACGGCTTCTTGTGGTGGTTTCCCTGGCATCAGCGACGCGTTCGGTGCTGCGCTTTGGGGTGTGGATTATGGTTTGCAGATGGTCGCTGGTAATTTCTCGGGAGCGTTGTTCCACGTTGGTGGACAGAGTGTGTCGTATAACCCATTCACACGTACGTTACTATCGCCTTGATTTTTTTAATTGCTCTTATGATATTAAACTACGACCTGTAGCACCCCCTACCAACGAAAGTACGTTCCATAAATGGACGGTTGGGCCCATATACTACTCCTCCCTCGTCGTTGCCGAAGCACTTGGTCCAAGTAATACTTCGCAAGTTTTGGACCTCGGTGCGAATAACAACAATCAATTTTCCCCTGCCTATGGTGTTTGGGAGAATGGGCAACTGACGAGAGTCGTCTTGATCAACTTCGTCTCGGACAGCACGGGTGCCAGTGATTTGTCTGTTTCCTTAAACATGAATGGGAATGGATTGCCTGGAACTGTCAAAGTCAAGTAAGTCGTCTAGTACCCTTCAAGTTGGAAGGGTACTTTATCTTATTCAATCCGATCCTCTTAATAACCAATTATTCCAGATACCTTCTCGCACCTTCCGTATCTTCAAAAGGGAACTTTACATGGGCAAACCAGACTTTCGGCGGAAACTTTGAGTCAGATGGACGTCCGGAGGGGACTGAGGTCGTCGAGACCGTCAACTGCTCTCCTGCCGCAGGGGCGAACGGTAACACATGCATCATCAAAGTCCCCGCACCCTCAGTCGCTCTCGTCTTCCTCTCAGGATCGAGCATCGTGACAGACAACGCTGGTGGGCCGAGCACCACGTTCTCGACGACGGTGTTTACCAAGACCCGAAACACGGCGACGGTAGATCAAAGTGTGCTGGCGACGTCAAACGGGAGAAGTGGGAATGTGCAGATTGGAAGCACGAGTCCTGAAGCCACCAAAAATGACGCTGTTGGGAGAGGGGTGAGGGTCGGTGGTGTGCTTGGCGCAATTTTGTTTGGAGTTGGTCTGGTTTTGGCTTGATGGTGAGGCGCTTTCGGACCATCAGCAGGACATGTATCGGCAAACGAACGGATTTTACATTTTACTACTTCGCTTTTTATTCTTCGATGTTGTTACAGTCTACCCTGCTTTGAGTTGTACATAGATATCCGAGTTTATTATAATCATGAATTTGCCATCAAATGTATTGATGAAGCCTGATTCCTTCAACTAAAACGTTGATGTTAAGTACTTTATTTTATCCCTCTATGTGCCAATAGCTCCGAATACCGTTATGGTAAAACGAAAAACTAGTTATCTCCATCGTCGTCGTCGTCTCCACTATCACCATCGAAAGATTGGGGTCCCAAATCAACGGCATATATGGCACCCGCGCCTACACCCGCGCCTACCTCCTGCGGACTCCGACGGTAATTGATGCTTCGGGTTTTCTGGTGCCCATGATTTGCCACTGGCATGGCCGATCCAGCTGTGATAAAGATGAAGAACACCGCTGATACTGCATATAGGATGTTCAGGGATTTGGGATTCATGATCTGATTTTGGAGAATCATTGTCAAACACAGATTCTCAACGAGAATAAAAGGGAATGTACTAACGCGTTGGGTTTAGTGGAGGATATGGGGATATTTGCAGCTAGACTGCGGCTGTCAGTGGGAGGGGACAGTGGGACAGAGGCCAGCTCTGTGAAAACAGCGTTCTCCTCCGTCTCCCTCAAATATGATTCTCAACAAACGATATGATTGTTCCTCGTCTATTTTTATTTTGAAGGATCACCTCTTTTTTTGTTGCGAACAAGTCGGTTTTGGCACTTGGGCCGAGGTAATTACACGGAACACAGACACGTCTGTTCAGATCCTCCATCCAGGTCCGTGCCATGAAGATTAAAATATTCAAGCCGTTTCTGACCGCTGCCAGAGTGAGACTCGAGGACACGGCCCGACTTTTGGCAGTGCAGCGTATTGAGGCCGAGGTTCCCTAGCATCTAATCGTCTCCTCCATGGCCATAGAGCCTCTTTATCAATGCCATAAACAGCATTATAAATAGGCAATTCTCCCCGTTTCACCTCAGGCAATTGAACATAGACTCCTCGCCGCCAATTGTTCTTCGTATAACATCAGATAGATCACCATTCATGCCCTATTTCAGAGTGAGAAAGCTTTGATTCAAACGTGTCAAGTTATTTTATTTTTCAACCCTCCTCCACCAGCAGAATGTTAAACCGAAACACTAGTAATCGCCTTCGTCGCCTCCGTTATAGCCATCATAAGGCATACGTCCCAAGCCAATGGCGTATAGGACACCCGATTCTAAAGTACCAGGGGGCCTATACTGATTCTGCACAACGGTTTGTGGTCTTTTCTTCCAAGGATATTTAGGCGTTGGCGAAGCTGCAGCAGTTGCAAAATAGATGAACAGTAATGCCAACACAGCCCATATGTTAAGATATCGGTGCATCATGATCTGTTGGTGGCCGTTATAAAGTGCTGATTGTTTCCGAGAAGAAACAGTAGGTACCGACGATGTATGATCAGATTAAAGATTTCGTTTTGGGTTTGCAGACAAAATTGAGGGCCTGAAAGGGAACGATGGGGCAGAGGCCAGCTCTGAGCTCTATCTAAATCCAAACATCGTTATCACCTTTAAATATCATCGTGAAGTGGCGATGATATGATCGTTCCTCGACTCTTTTTGTTCCGACAAAGCGCCATTTCTACAATCTGAGTTGCGATCCGGTCGGTTCTGCGGGGAGGTAGATAGGTTATATACAAAGTAAACTTGTCACTGCCTGTGTCAAAGCTGCCGTACTTCAGCCTATGTACATCCAAGTTTCGGCAGGGTGATAATTGAGTCCGAGGTCCGTCAAGTCCAACCGACCAACTTGAACACTGAAACGTTGAATATTGAGCATGTTTGTGGCATGAGGCTGGTCGGCCACAATGACGACCCCACACAGGTTCCCAGGTGGCAGGGTTGAAGAACAAAAAATGGTGACCGAAGCTAATTGTCTCCTTCGTCTCCGTAATCACCCCCATAGTATTGATAAGGTTCGACGGCATATAGGACAATCCCTCCCGTTTCTCCCGAGGACTTGAGACTCCAAGGGTTGGGACTTCGGCCTTCAAGGGCCTTGACGATGATATCTTTGTCTACCCGAGATGGTGAACAGTCAGGACTGTTGTTGACTCCAGCTGTGCGCGTGCCACACGCATTTAGTTTGCTCTGCGAGGGCGTGGGTCGAGCTGCGACAGCTGATAGGTAGGCGATCAGCAAGGTAGATACACTCCACATGATGTTAGAACGTCTGAAGATCATGGTGTAATTATTCTAGGGTACGAAATTGTCATTGAGCACTTGCCACTGATAGATAAAGCAAAAACACATCAACTTTACCTACTGATGGGTCTGGAGGTTGGAAATTTAGCAAGAACGGGATTGTAGATCAGAGACCAGCTCTGGGAAAGCATCTCCTACCCTCATCGTCTTTTAAATAACATCCCCTGTCAAATCTGAATAGCAAAGAATGGTGCCTTGAATATTTATGAACGGGTAAAAGCAGGGTGAAGTTGAAGTCAAGGGGCATTGAGGGGCTCAGGTCAGAGGTCAGCGGCACATCAGACCGGAGTTTGAATGCCCATTGAAGCCGAAGGACTCCGCCGAGTCGGACGACAAAGCCCCCTTCTACCCCAGCTTGATCATCGACATGCACCTTGGTCACCAAAATATGATCCTGAGGTCAAGACTCTTCTACAATATCTTTCCAAGTTCGTCTGTTGGACCAATCTCCGTGCCATTCTTTTTCCAAGTCATCGCACAAGTCTTGAAGCTGTGATGTGGTGACAGTGGGGCTATACAAGCTCTCCCCAATGCGATCTCACTCTCAGGCACGTTTGAGAATGACAGCGCCAAGACAAGGCCAGTTCTTTTATCTTCTCTGCTACATACGTACAACGCTCCCACCTACAAAATTTTGCGACCACGGCCTTCTAAATGTCATCCTACACGGACCACCAACTATGAACGTTCTGAATGAACATTCTGTGATTCTTTGGCCCTTCGTTAGGGAGTCAGTAAAACGGCTTGTCTGACTGCACACAACTCACGCTCAGCCGATGATGATGTTGGCTTTCAAGCTGTTGCCCTCGACGACGGGGAAGGTGACTGTGAATTTCCTCCCACCAGAATTGGAAACGCCATAGATCGCAAGCTGATTCTCCCGTTGGAAAGCCCTCGGTCCTTCGTTATAATACTCTGCGTTGACCACAGTGCCCGTCTGGTTTGCGTTGAGGTTGGTGACGATGTCGCACCAGCGCTTGGAGTTGTGGATACCGACGGCGACGAGGAAATTCTCGCCGGTGTCAGCAACGAAGCGGATGGTCCCAGAGGTTCCACTGCCCCCCATTGTGAGGGTGTGTTCTCCGTTGTTCTCAGACCAGGTTCCGCCGTTGGCGTAATTCCAAACGGTCTTCTCGACGACATGGAAGTACGCGTTGGTGTTGGTCTGGTAGACGCGGAGGGTGATGGAGTACGACATTTTGATCTGAGGTAAGGCAATCTCAGCATTCTGTGGTACGTCCGTGAAAAGTACTCATACCAATTTCTTGTTGCTCGTTAGATCGTGTAACGATTTCTGCAGAACCGCCTTCAGGATTCCAGCTTATATACTCGATTAACTGCATCTTAACACCATCCTTGCGCTTCACGGTCTCGCTTTTCACATCTGAATCTGCAAGCAAACTTCATTGAATGTGTTCCATTCGCCCCTCTATCTTCCTGGATAGACTCCAAAATAGATGGAATGCGAGCAAGATACCAGGGTCCAATCGATTTCATGAACAAACGCCGACAATCCTCACGGTGGGCTACAATTCATGTTCCCTTGGCCAGAATGGCACTCAGCTGACGATCATCAAATCCTTCATGTTTGTGTGTCCCCTCATTTGCCCTCGGCTCCTTTCTTGCTTCCTGCTTCGAAACACAGGAGTATGCGGGGACCACAATCCAATATGTTGAACATCTTCAAGGCTTTGAGGTACAACGTGCGTGCATAAGCCTATTTGAGTGATTATGTTTGTGTCTCTCATGTCAGGTTCCAGCTGACCCTACTTTTCGATCTTGGAGGAGCATCTAATGGCTCGACGTTGAGACAACAAATGATGTATATATCTACCGTCTCAAACCTTCGCTCTCGTCGCCTCAGAGAACTCGGTTCAAGTCCAACCTCTCGTAAACACTCTGTTCTTGTCTTGTTCGATTGATCAACATCGCCTCAATTATTACACCCCAATTCATAATTTAGACAGGGATGTTATTCCTTAACATTGCCTGTGATCAGGTTCTTCAATACAAATACATTTTATTTATCGCCTAAGCCATTCATTCACGGATACTAGTTGGGGAAATGCTACAGTGTCCCGGTGCTACGCACTTGTAGATCTTCAGACTGCAATTCCGGGTAAGCATATATAAAATTTGTTTGGAAATTAAACGCTTACCAGATTCAATTGTCCAAAACTCACAGCGCGCGTTGGTTTGGGGGATAACATAGACAGGATAGAAGTATTCTGCCTGTGTCGCGCCAACTCTGTTATCAGCCAAAAACAAACATTTGTTGGTGACCGGATCGCGGATTCTTCACAGCCCCGTTAGAAAATCGGGTTATACCCATCTGTTAAGTCTCATACCTGAATTGAGACGCCCCGGTTTGCTCGATTTTCCAATAAAAGGGTGTGGTTGTAATCGAAGCTTCAGCAGCCCCTTTGGAGGAATAGTATTGCCTCACAGGAATGCTGGCACCGATATTTGTCCCTGGAGCCAGGTAGATGTTGTTCATGATGAAGGACCTAATAGCCCACAAGGACCCATTCTTCTCAAAAATC
>JAIFHD010000769.1:0-19163 GCA_019721455.1 Psilocybe mexicana
AGTAATCAAAATCATTCAACCTCAAGAATTGACAACTTTTAGATTCTGACCATTTCGACAACTTCAGAGAGCTGCTGGCTCCAAGTCTATCGACTCGCCCCTTTTCCTTCCGCCATTTCGAAGGCTGTTAATCCTTCACAACTGTATACTTGTCCAATATGTCGTCTTCCAACCTCAATGGCCTTTCTCTCTTCCTCCACGCAAATCAGACCCAAGATGATTCTGACGTGGAAGCTGAACTGGAAGTTGATCAGCTCGACTCCGATACCGACCCAGATGAACCAACAAAAACGACAAAGCCGAAGAATAATTCAAGTAAACCTGGAGAACGCGTCCCAGGACACACATTGTTGCCAGCTGTGCGATTGCAAAACATGTTACAGGCAGATGGTGAGTGCAACATCGAATTTTCATTCTAAAATGCGCCTGACAGCTCTTTAGGTATAACCGGAAACCTGGCTGTATCGAAAGAAGGGCTTTTCATTATGTCCATAGCCACTGTGCGTGTCTCCTTCCCCTCCGATTCCAAATCCCGCGTCTTCACGATTCGCGCCCCGTTAGGAGGAGTTCATTAAGCGATTGATCCAAGCTGGCCATAGAGAAGCCAGCGCACATCGTCGTAACCAAATAAATTATACAGACATGGGTTAGTATCTCAGTTGCCCCTCACAAAGAATTCCGAGGCTTACTGTTCGTATAAAGCCACGACACCGCGACAATATCAAGAATTTATGTGCCTAGCAGGTTTGTAGAAACCTTCTATCGACATAGAACGTGCATAATTCTGAAAATCTTTTCTAGATACGATCCCTGCACCAATTTCCTTGCATGAAGCCTTATTGCTTCGAGAAGCAAAAGAGAGAGAATTAATCGAGGATAACCCAGCATTGGCCGCTCCATATCCCGCTCCTTCCACAATACCGTCCCCTGAGCCAGAACCAAGCAGTGCAGTCGTTTCTAAGCCGACCAAGAAGCCTCGAACGACAAATGGGAAAGATAAACAAAATGGGTCAGAGAACACAAGTAGTAGACGAAGCTCCAAAAAATCGTCCAAAAGTCATACCGATTCCATTCATGATCATATAACTGACTACGACATGGATACATCCCACAACAACAACCGCAGGTCTGCACGCAATGGTCTGTCTGCCGCATCATCGATACCTCCCCCTCACACCAATGGACAATCTTCGGGAATCTCACCCGCCCATTCACCCGTAACTTATTCTCCTCCAACACTTTCCCGTGAAAACTCTATCGAGATTATTCCTCGTCCTCCACTGCCACGCCATCCAGACTCCCTTTCTCATACACCACCATATGATGTCGGTTGGCCCGGTCAGTACACAGGTCCAGCGAGCGGCTTTCTCCATGGACCTACCCCTGCATTTGGCCGTGCATCTCAAAATCCCGGACGCACCATATATTCTCAAAACCATCGCCCGGATTAATTGTATTTTGTCCTTTATGTATAGATTTCCTTCTTTCAATATGTAATAAATGCGGCAAGTTGGTACGGGTGACCTGCTGTGGGGATCGGTACAACGCATGTAAATGCCTGGTCCAAATTTGAGCTAATTGGTGAATTGGCCTGACTTTCAAGTGGCATGCAAGGTTTCGGTCATTTTGTGTTAACAGTTTCTTCTTTTGTCCTCCTTCTCCTTCTGTCCTTTCCTCACTCAGATATCGCACTACTTCCACAATCCAAACTCATTCCAGAGCCGAAGCCATCATGGATAAGCTTCCGATTATTGATATCGCCCCTTTGCTGAGCTCCTCTGATATTGATAAGAGAACTGCAACTGCTGCAGCATTACATTCTGCTTGTGTGGATTATGGCTTCTTTTATCTTGATATAAGGGCTTTTGTAGACCCGTCAGAGCCAGAAGAACTTGCACGGTTGGGCAAGGAATTCTTTTCTCTCCCACAAGAGGAAAAGGATCGTCTTTCGCTCAAAAATCAAGAGTTTGCGAGAGGTATGTACCTCCCAGTTACTTCCTCATTAGTGTGGTTTCAAATACCGGGATTGATGCTACACCTTCAGGTTACGCTAAATTGAACGAGAATATCACAAACGGAAAGGCGGACAACCATGAAGGGTTGGATTTTTATAAACCGGTTGACTCTCCTGACAAAACCAAGCCTGTGTGGGGCGAAAACCAATGGCCATCCGTCCCAGGCTTCAGGGAGAAATATGAACAATGGATAGAAAAGATGAAGACCCTCGGTCTTATAGTGATGGAAGCGTAGGTCGAAAAGCAATTTGAAATCTATACATTCACGTCTTGAATTATTGTAGGATGTCTGTTGGATTAGGGATGACCCCAGATGAGTGGCAAGAGCTTCGCTCCCAGGTTGACAATAGCTTCTGGGTTTTGCGAGTAATCGGTACGCCTCTTTTTTGTCTATTGAAATATGGATTGCAAGGTTGATTTTTCCTAATTTCTTCTGAATAAACAAAAATTAGGCTATCCTCCTCTTCCGAACGATCATGAGGGTATCTCGTGTGGTGCTCACAAGTGAGGCTATGGTCGTATATTATATATAACATTCACATATCGGCTGGCAGAGATTATGGGTGCCTCACGTATGTTGTTTCCCAGCGGTATTTGCGTGATCAAAACCCATCTTTCACCTCCAGGTTCTTGTACGCAGATCCTACACCTTCTGCATTGCAGGTGTTCTTGAAACGTCCAGGTGTACCATCGGAGCATGGTAACGAGGAAGGTATATGGATAAATGCAGATCCTATACCTGGCTGTGTTGTTTGCAATATCGGAGAGAGTGAGTGTTGTTATCTTGAAAGAATAGACATTGATTTCTTTCTTCAGTGTGGGAGATATGGACTGGTGGTTTGTACAAATCTACTCTCCATCGCGTCATCCACAAAGGGACCAATTATCGGTGTGTACCTCGATTTATCAACCAGTTGTCTAATCTGAAGTCTCGTTTCGCTGCTAGCGTGTCGTAAGTGCAATCATTCACAGAACAGATTCGAGAGGACACTGAGCGAATATGCGTCCCAGTGTTCCTTTCTTTTTTGAACCAAACTTTGACGCTGTGGTCAAGCCTCTTGCGGTGGTATTGAGGAAAAAACGAGTTTCAAATGCGGATAAAGATCCTGTTGTATACGGTGATTTCTTGGTTAGCAAAGTGGGGAACAATTTCGTCACGGACAAAGTTGGCAAGGGAAGA
This sequence comes from Psilocybe mexicana, assembly GCA_019721455.1. Taxonomy (NCBI): domain Eukaryota; kingdom Fungi; phylum Basidiomycota; class Agaricomycetes; order Agaricales; family Agrocybaceae; genus Psilocybe; species Psilocybe mexicana. Next base: position 3,196 of record JAIFHD010000769.1, read on the forward strand.
TATGACTGATCTTTCCTTGTGGCAGACTGGAATTTCAAGTTTATACACAATACCACGCGTAGTTCTTTCGGATATTTGCTCTTAATCTTCGTCTATTTGTGGGTTCTATGGTGAAGTTGTATGAACAAGTGAACAAGCTGCAGGGCCCAGGGGCTTGACCTGGGTCCTGACAGTGACTGAATATTCCTCGTCAGGTCACGTGGACAGATCTTCCTCTCCTGCAAATAATGATCTCGATATTATTTCGATCGAGGTTGACTCGTCCATTATCCGTTCATCGATTAGCCTTTGTACCAACTGTACCAAATCTCCGGAATATGTCTCTCCAGTCTGCTATCCAGAAGCTCCGTTCGCCCGTTCGTGATCTAGTGCTTTCTGTCACACGAGATGGACAAGAGCTGGCCGGAAAGAACGAAAACGACAAGAAGGCGGTGGTCGAGTGGATCGAAAAGACCAGTCAAGGAACCCTCGTGAACGAGAATAATTTGAAGGCGTGTAACTATGTCTTATTATCTTTAGCTTCCCAATAGTTAACATATTCCAAACTGCAGGATCTTGACACTCAACTCATCCCGAAGACATACCTTGCTGTAAACTATCTGACCGCGGCTGATGTTGCATTGTACGGAGAGCTACATCCCTTCGTTGTACGTGCTTTTTTGTTTGTGGTGAGATCAATATCCTGAAATATTTTATTCCAGGCCAAGCTACAACCTTCCGAATACTATGCCCTCCCCGCCTTGACTCGTTACTTTGACCATATCCAATCGGGCTCCGCTGTCCGATCCTCTGCAGATTCTATTGGTGATGCCTTCAAACTCATTACGTTCGATCTCAACAATGCACCCAAATTGGAGAGAACGGCTGAACCTCCCAAAAAGAAGGAAAAGGCGGCCAAGCCATCTACCGATGACGCGAAAAAGCCTACGACAACTGAAGGGGCTTCCACTTCCTCTACACCCGTTTCTGCAGAGAAACAAGAGAAACAGAAAGAGAAAAAGGAGAAAAAGAAGGCTGCTGTCCAAGAAACCAACCAAGCCAAAGACGCGGGCAACAAGAAAGGTGGAGGGAAAGCCCCCGCTGCAGACGAAGGTGAACCCACTCCAGCCATGATCGACCTTCGGGTTGGGCACATTGTGAATGGTACGTTATGTTCTCCGCTGGACCTCTTTTCCTCTCCATTAACCCTGGATCTGCCTCAGTGATCAAGCACCCGGATGCCGATGGTTTATACATTGAGGTACATGCTGGAATCCTTGATAGAAACGACGTTTCTCAACTTTCCTGAAAACATATAGCAAATTGATCTCGGTGAAGAAACTGGACCCCGCACAGTTGTTTCTGGACTGGTTAATTACATTCCGATCGAACAAATGCGCGACCGATATCTGGTAGCTGTGGTACGTCTCGCTCACCACTAAGTCTTGTCTTTACGTTCTCACACGCGACAAAAAAAAATCAGTGCAATTTGAAACCAGCAAGCATGCGTGGCGTGAAAAGTTTTGCCATGGTTCTCTGTGTGAGTTATGGTTTGCAATCGTGGATAGCAGATTATTCAAGCCTCCATTAGGCTACTTCCAAGGACGGAAAAGAAGCTGGTATTGAACTTATTCAACCCCCTGCCGGCTCCAAGCCTGGAGACCGAATTTATTTCGAAGGCGAAGAATACGAAAGTAAGGACGATACTTGGATCATTTTCTGCCTTGCTTATATTCCGCGTAGATGCTACTCCCCTTGCCCAGCTTAATCCTAAGAAGAAAATATTCGAGACGATTCAACCTGGTAATAACTTAATACAGTCCTTAAGCTATTCATCCACTAAAATGCGAACAGGTTTCATCACACTCGATTCAAAAGAGGCTGCTTGGGTCAATCCCACGACAAAATCTGTACACAAGATTCGCACTGCTCAAGGTGTTTGCGTGGCTCCTACGCTGATAGGAGCATCTTTGTCTTAGTACATAACCACTCGTAGAAAACTTATACTACCGCTACATACATAGAATGCAATAATTGCCTCCAATAACGTCAGTGCTGAGTCGATTTAAGGGGTCGGTGGCTGTACGCGATGTTTGCCACGGCCGACTATTCATAACGACACGACATTTTCTGGCAAGTCACTGACGCCAGGCTTGAAAGACCTATATTCTATGGAACAGTCATGATAATCCGGGCCCCCATTACACACTTCGCTCGGTCCTTCTCTTCTTCTGCTGCTTTGTGCAGAAATGTCTCTCTTATTGGACGTGAACCCATCAAATTTTCCCCCTCCGTCACCATTTCTCCCTCGCCAACACAAGTTACAATAACGGGTCCTTTAGGAACGACCGCGATACCTCTCAAAGACTATATGAAGATCGAATTTCCCGTCGAAAATACACTCAAGCTATCCGTTGAGAACTCTGCAGAGAAGCTCCAGAGGCAAATGTGGGGTACCACCCGCACTCTCATTTCAAATGCAATCACTGGCATGACGGAGGGCTTTTCCGTTCCCCTCTTTTTGGTTGGGATTGGATACAGAGTAGCATTGGAGTCGGACCCAAGAGGAACGACAGATGGTGGAAATGGACAACGGTTAAACATGAAGCTCGGATTTTCTCATTCCGTTCTGGTACCAATACCATCGCACATCAAGGCCGAAGTCCCCTCGGCCACGAAAATAGTACTCTCATGTACAGACAAACACCTTCTTGGCCTCTTTGCTGCAAAGATTAGGAGTTACAGAAAACCAGAGCCTTATAAGGGCAAAGTAAGTTCTTCCAAATAATGTTTTTTTCTCGCTTGACTCATGCCGTTCCAGGGTATATTTGTTGGAAACGAGACCATCAGAATCAAGAGTGTCAAGAAAAAGTAGACCTTGCCCTAATGAAATTTTATTATACTCTCGCCATGATTGTGGTGGAAATAATTGAACTTCAAAGATATTGCTTCATCGATTCATTACCAGTTCTGGGTACGTACTAATTATTCGCTATGATATATTATGGTATGTCCAAATTGTCACTCATGTTGCATGAAAGAATTGAAGTATATTGCGAGTAGACACCCTGCTATCATCCACGTATTCTGCGGGCTTGGGATTTGACTGGCTTTTTCACCGACTTCTTTTCAACAATTTCGACTTCACCATCGGAAGATGGTATCTCTTCTTTCGTTCGTTCCTTTTGCCATGATTTAGAGAGCAGCTGGATGTTCCTAATTAAGTCCTCGCGCATCTGGGCGACTTTATAGTCCTTCCACAGTTTCTGCCTGTCAGGGTTTGAAATGTGTTTTGGTTGTGTCTATGAAGAATGTCATGATGTCGAAATCCAATGAATATGCTTCATATACTTACCAAAATGCTGGTGGTGTAATAAGCCGGGTTGCTCATAAATGTTTGGGCGAAGTGCAACAGGTATACACCGCAATCACAGAAATTTGGTTGAACAGGGACCTACAAAACAGCTGAGCCCAAAGAATGCCCATGAGGTTAATGACAACATACCGATGCAAATCTGCCTTCAGCCTCTCCTGCATCCTCTATTCCTTTCTTATCTTTCGCCTCCAGAACTAGATACTTCGAAAGCTTTTTTACAGCTTGGGGGTGCCGTGTTCCAAGAGAATCCATGACGAAAATGAAAGTCCTGGCAAGAAACCTGGTTAGATAGAACAGTGTAATCGATTTATGAATCACTAACTGTTGTTGTGACTGTGTCGATGAAGCCTTTTCAACGTCGTCTTCTAACATCTGTACCTCGGGCTCTGGATTAGCCTTTCCCTTTCCCTTTGCATTTTTGCTGGCAGGCGGACGAGGATTTGATGCCCCAACAGGAACGTAGTTGAGAGGTACATCGGGGTCTTCTTTGCTGTCAACAGCCATGTATATGGAAGAGGAGGCTGGTGAGGCCTCCCTGAGATCACTACTCGGACGCGAGAGGGTACGGACGGTAGTAGGCCCACTAGTACCATCATCTTCATCTGTAACATAACTCAGTGCCGCTGGTGATCCGGCACCGTTCCCTTCCACGATATCCACAGGTAAACAAGAATCCGCGTCATTGGGTTCTATTATACACGAGCTCCGGAAATTATCGTTTAGACTGCGTTCGACTTCAGCTTCGCTTGAGGTTACGATTTGGTCATCCTGGTCATCTGCGTCGGGAGGTGTTTCGACAGGCGCAGGAATCACAGCCTGTGCAGACGACCGCGTCTGTTTCCGCACAACTGGCGTCATTGCTTTCTTCCGGGATAGGATGTGTTCGGGCTCACAGATGATGGCCAAGTACCAATGTAGACTGGCAACACCTTGAGCGACAACTATAGGTCTTGTAAAAGCGGCTTACTGCTCATTTATGGGAACTATGATGTATTTCTTTGCGAAGATGTCGAACTTTGAAGTCCATTTCCGAACACTCTCGAAAGCCTGGTTGACACTGTTCCGTGTTAGAAAATCAATGATCAATGAAAACAGTGGTCAAAGAAATATGGGCCGTACTCTTTCGCACCATTCAATTTCTTGTAGAAAAAAGAATTGAAAATGTGGATTTGGCTGGCAAGTGTTGGGTTTGTGTTTGCCAGGTCTTTGAGCCAAAGTCTACGAATCGGTGAGCATTGGACGACAAATAAAAAGATAAAGCAATCTAACTTGAGCCCGAACTCGATAAGAGTATCGTTCAAGAACTCGTATGGTTGCAGACGATCAAGGTCTCCCCTCGTGATATTAACTGCGCCGGGACCAGGAGGATAAACCAAGATTCTGTGGGGTGGTTAGAAAAGTAGTTGAGTGCCTTGGATATAAAGTGACATACAACTCGTCTGGATCAGCCGCTCTTCCCTTCTCAGGAGGTGCGTTCCTTGCTGAACGACGGAGGCCAGAGGGAGGGACCTCTGTTGGGTTTGAATGCCTATTGTCCTGTTGAATATCGTAGTCGCGGAAGTAAAACAACACGGACCTTGACTCGCTGGCATTTTCAACAGAATCGTCCACGGCGGAGGAAGAGCCAGGTGGAACCCTTGGAGGTGGCGTTGATTGGATGACCGAAGATGCTTTCCTCTTACGAGTTCCAGGACCTAGGGAAGGCGGTTTCCGTCCCTGCTGGATCCTAGCAAGATCCTCCATTCTTCTGTCAACATCAGTTGATTTGTGGAGGGTGTCAGTATCATTTTCTGGCAAAATAGTAGCTTGAGGGGTAGCGGCTTGAAGGGCCGCGGCTTGCAGCAGTCTTTCGCCGTCCCTAGTCAGAATTAATGGCATCGTGAACTTTTGGCAAATTGGTGCAACATAAGAACTTACTTAGTAGTCGGCATCTGAACTGATCGAGAAGCTATTTTCCGGAATTTTTCATATTGCTTCTTAAGCCTCGAGCGCCAGTCGGGATGATCGGTGTTAAACTTGATTGTCACTAACTCGTGGCCAGTAAATGGTCTGACTTGAAGCACAATGGTTGGAGGGTCAGAAGTCTTGATGAAATAATTAGCCCCAACACCTGTTTGACGATACCTAACTTACTGTTGATGATCGGCAAAAGTCTGGCGTCAAACGAAAGCTATAAACTTTGGACTCGTTGGCTTTAATGACGACATCGCAGTCTGTGGTCCAGAACAGCTCTAGTTTCTGCCCTTTTGCTTGCGGATAATAGTCATTGTCCAAAAACAGTGATTCAACGGGCAAAGGTTCGGGGCCGTTGTCTGCACGAGTACTCGTCGCTGATAGGTGGTTGGATTGCTCGCCATTAGCCTTGGACACCGATGGAGTAGGCATTAGGTGACTGATAGCAAGCTTGATGAAGTTAGCCCTTGGCTTCCAATGTCGGTATGACATTATTATTCTGACCTTTGTTTTCATGCCCTTAGCTTTGCTCTGCGGTTTTTGGACTTTTGTCAGGTCGATCTTGGGTGAAGGTGTGTTGGGATCATAAATCTTCACTTTCTCCTTGACATTCCCTTTACGAGGAAATTCGAAAGGAGGATCACTTGTATCCTCAATGGGGTCAGACTCGTCTTTCGTATAATGATCATTGGCCCAAACGGTATCGGGACCATCCTGTGCAAGGTCTTGCACGCTGTGCCTTCCTTGTCTGCGGGGAGTTGGTCGAGAAAAACTATATTTTGAGGTACTTGACGGCTGAGAGGCGAGATTGAGTTCATCAGGAGAAGACCTTCTCATCGAATTTGATTTTGGTTCATAAGGACCTCCTTCGTCACTGTCGCCGTCTACATCAATAATATAGTTTTCTTCAGGTGCGAGAGGGGGCCGAGATTTGAGATCTGAAAAAAGTTTTGAGTATCAGATATTCGAGTGACAATCTACCATGCATATCCTCACATTTGTTGGTAATCTTGCCTCCATGACCGGAACTGCCCTCCAACTTCCGCCGCTTCTGTGGAGGTCCAAGTTCTTCTGAATGCAAATTTCTCGATGCTCTTGTAGAAATTGAATTTGAAGGACCTGCTTCTGGGTCTGAGGGCCTATTGCGATTGTTTGGGTTTTTTCCCCAAGGATTCCCCCCCTGATCACACTCCTTGTTGAGATACAAGACAGGAAGGAAGATACGAAGGATACCTTCTTAGGGACCGCTATAAGAGTAGGCTTCTGTTTCCAACGTGTCCTACAGACGAGGAATCAGAAATGCCACCCGATAAATGAATGTGTTTGCCGTACTCTGAATTCGCGTTAGGTAGAAAGGGTCCTTCCTCGGATTTGGCCATGTAGAACCACAGTGGAATATGTGTATGGTTAACTATGCATGTAGAAGCGGCGAGGGAGTAAAGATAGAAGAAGAGGTTGATGTTTTGGATTGAACAGCAACCCCAGAGGTCCAAACAGAAATGAGGCAGGAAGAGGATTGGCACGCTCAATATTGTGTCAACCCTAATCCGGTCACACGCATCATCGAACACGAGCAAGCCTACATCATGTACTTACCCAAAAACAAATCCAAGTAAGTAGAAAGGTGCAATACAGTGTCGCTCTTGGAGAACTCCTTCAGATATACTTACTGAAAAATTTCATTCTAATACAATTTTGTTTGACCCAGACAAAGAGATTCACCATTCTTCCTCTGACAGTCTAAGGGTGGTGGCGATAAGATGATTGAAAATATGAAGTTACTACAGCTATGCGATGAAAAATAATGCAAAAGCGTGGATAGTACACCTGTACATGAATTGGGTACAAAGTTTTTATGGACTATTGATAAATAAAACATGGTCATTGCTGTCGTAATGGGGATGATCGTCACTGAAACATGGATAGCAAATTGGAGGGCGTAGATGATATGGGTGAACATTATTGGCATAGGATTTTAGAGAATTAACAGCCGTCGTATTTTGAGTTCCGAGGGAAGGTGGAATTTGCTTGTGCCCATGTCGTAAGGTTGGCGTTGGTATATGCGTTAAGGTGTCTGCCAAAATGTGAGATAAATCCGTGACCAAAGAAAGTCAAAAAGCAGACCTGTTGATGTAGTCTGAAGTGGGCCTATTAGGAGGGTTACACGTTATGCCGTTTTTTATCCCTCTTCGTTGATAGATGCGGACGTAGTCAATATACATTTTCGTTGGAAATACGAGGTGTTTGAAATCGGGCTTCTGGAAGTCGGGCGCCATTCCGAGATTCAGAATGACATACTGAAAATATCGCTTAGTTGTTTCATAAAATGCAGCGGTTTGCAAAAGATGTTACCCACCATAGGTTCCTCAGATATCAAACGTTGAGAAATTTGTGCATCGGGATTGGGCCCTATTGTAGCAGGGGTCGCTGTCCACGTCTTTTGCCCGTTGACGAAATATGTGATATAGCCATCCCCTCTGCTTTTGGGATCAGACCACAGTTCATATCCGTAGGTCGAAAAAGCGGTCCCGTTGTAGAATTGGTTGTCTATATATGTCCACGCCGACATAGCTTGTTGATATACGCCGCCTTTGTAGCTGTTGAATTTGGTCAAAGAGTTGTCGAAAATCGTGGCGGCTGGAGAATTGCTATTCCAGTTGTAGCCAACGTCATAAGGTGCAACTTGGAAACTTTGAGAGGCCTGTCCTTGCATTCGGTCCGTATCGATTTGGGCTTCAATGATGTCGATTTCGGGCACACCTCTACCAGTGTTCACACTTGGACCAGGATGATCACTTCCGGGACAACTGCAAGCTGATAATTTTTGGCCGGGTTGCAGACTTAGAACAGAACCATGAGGGCCGCTCGTCGCTGCTGCTGCTGGCGTACCGTCTTTGCCAATTTGACCGGGAAAGGTTCCAGCGTCACAAGCGTCATAACTATAGGGCCAAGTTCCCTGCGTGGTCGCTCCGTATCCTGCCCTTCCCTGCGTAGTTCAAGTTAGTTACGTTTCAACAGAGCACAAAGCAACTAACCAGATTTCCCAACGTCCACGCGCCAGGCCACAATCCTGGAGCCGACGGACTTCCTGGCAGGCTTAAAGAAACTTCAATGTACCCTGTGTTGAAACAGATCTTATTCCACGACGTTAACATGCCTAAAAAAGAATCAGATCATTGTAAAAGAGTCAAATATGTTGAATACAGACCGCTCTTGAAATTTAAATTATGGATAAGTTCTTCCGACATGGTTATTACCAGACTTCCTCCCTGAGTTGTGACTGCCTAAACTCAATGGTCAACTATCGGATGAAATACTAGAGAAAGGTTCGAAGACATACCGACGGATCGTACCATTCCTTGTCTGCTGTGGGCCTAGTCTCGAGTCAGAACGGCTGCTCTCTGAACAACTTAATAATAACTCACCAATAATTGAGGTCTGCAGCTTCCCAAAATGGATCCTCGCCAGGATAAAACGTGCGGCCGTCCGTGTTGAACTCGTCACTGAAAACCAGGTCATACAGTTTCCCGTCAGATCCCAGCCGTGTAAAGGCAGAACTTGGCGTTTCCGAATCGAGTAAATGGGGGAGGTTAGGGAGATCGGGTATCTGTCCACTCCCATTTATTCCTCCTACATTCCATCCAATGAAACTCGTAGGAAGATGTGTGTAGTGGTATATTACTGGGTATCCGGCGAACAAAATAACGAGCCCGACCACGAGGCAAAATATCGCGATGACATTTACCCATCCTCTGGCAGAAAAAATGGTAAACCCATAGTCTCCGCGAGGGTCAGGGTTGTGTAGAAAATCGTCAACGTCGGGATCTTTGTCCCACATATACTGGGGTACTGTCGTTGTAGTCGGCATCACTGGTTGTGGCATCTTTTCCCTTGGAGGCGCGTGCGATATTGACGTTTCTGAAGGGGTAGCGCTAAAGCGATTGTTGGTATAAACACCTGTTTCTCGAGCTCTCTCGGGATGATACTAGGGTGGAGTTAAGTCAATCAGGACCTGGTATTCCTACATCGCTGATTGTATCAAAGAAAAACTCACAGAATAAGGTCCATATCCTGCTCCTATGTTTCCTGTGGCCACCCCCATAGCGATAGCAGCTCGTCCATGTTGCTGGTTGCTATTCCGTCTACTACTTGCAGATGCTGATCGAACCGGTCGAGGGCCACTAACTTGGGAAACGGTTGGCTGCTGTTGTTGGTAAGATGTATATGAATTAGCCCGCGTTGGACTTGTTTGGGGGACGGCGGCGTATTGAGGGTTAGGTTGCTGCACTTGTCTGCGGCTTGGGCGAGACATGAGCTGGAGGTATCGAAATAAACTGTGCGTGGTCGTCAAACTCCTGAACCGAAGGCCCCAACTTGGGATGCAGGGTCATAGGTTCAACACTTCTCACGCCTGACCGAATCTCTCGAAGCTTCCAAACATAATTTCCGATTTTCGACATAGATCTGTCTCCCTTGCAAATTTTTTTTCAAGACTATTTATCTGATCCATGGTGTATTAGGATATGAAATAAATTTCAAAAGACTCAAAGGCTGTTTACACGTTGTGAACCCCACCTAATGTTCACCGCACGTGAAGTTGGAGAGTTTGTTTATTGATCTACGAATATCTATTTTTATCCTTTGGATATTTCTGTTGATGATGAGCGGCTTGGTTATCGCCGCCATGAGACGCCAAAAGCAAGCCATCGTCGTGTCAAGCAAGAAAAGTCTTCGACGAGCCAAGTGAAAAAACTCCATCGTGTGGTGTGCAGGTCTCCGCCATGATCAGTCCAAGGAAAAGGACTCGGAAGCAAGACGGAACCAGATCAACCTATTCCAGCAATTGATCTCGGCAAAACCGGCACCAGGAACTTGCCGGTCGAAACTTGGCCTGCTTTTGTGCTTCGAGCACTGAAATTCATCCAATATTCAACGAGTTCAACAAATATTTAATTTATATCCTTAAAGATACCCAGCCCCGAAAGTTGAGATAGCAGGGAACACTTCACCTAAACCACGGATGGATTGACACCCATGTAGCCACCATCGATTACTATTTCTTGACCATGAGTATATCCACCAGCACGAGAGACAAGATAGACAACGGTTCCAGCCATTTCTTGACCACTGTGTAAAAACCAATCGCACAATCAGTACAAACCCGAATTACTTCGAATACAGATTGTAACATACGTTCCAGCCCTCTTCGCGGGCACAGGTCGGACGCCTTTGCCGATGTTGTCTACCATTTCCTGAGTCACAACGGGAACGGTCATTTCAGAAGCATAGACTCCTGGTGCAATTGCATTGACTCGAATTGGCAGACCCTTCAGAGCGAGTTCAGTTGAGAACATTTTGGTAAGATGCGAGGCGGCAGCTTTCGCGCTGTTGTAGCAAAACTAGACCAAAGAAATATTTAGGATTCTCGGATGCATCAGGAGGAAACGGGTTACTTACATGATCTTGCGCAACTTTGATGAGACCGCTGATACTGGTGGTATTCACGACGCTGGACCAATAATTCTCTTCATCCTCCGAACCCTTTGCGAGTAGCCCAAGAAACGCGGTTGTGACAAAGAAAATAGAGGCAGAGTTGATAGCATAGAGATCGGTCCATCCATCAAAGCTCTCGTTATTGAAAAGAGCCATCCCTAACGTCTCTGCATTTTTATGTTCAGGGGCAGAGAGATTGTTGAAGAATTGTGAATTGGGTCCAACTTGACCAGCGCTATGCAAAGGGATTATGATAAGATGAATGGTGAAATGAGAATAACATCACTCACTTGTTCACGAGAATGTGGAGTTTGCCTTCTTTCTCTTCGATCACCTTTTTTGCATCGACGATACTGGCCTTGTCAGTGACATCCATCTGCAATCTGGACGCGATGGGGTCAACAAATAGCCCTCTGATGATATGGGGTGCCATAAAACGCATACGGCAAGATCTCGCCTCCAATCTTCTTATCCCAATCCGAAGAAACCTTCTGGAGAACATCGATACGACGGCCAGTGATGTATACTTTAGCGCCGGCGGCAGCCAATCCTTGAGAGATCATCAATCCAATGCCAGTTCCACCTCCTGTGACGAGAGCCACTCTTCCAGTGAGGTCATTTGAGACTTGGGGACGATAAGATTGTGGAGACTCAGAAGACATATGTGGCGACTGGAGTGTAAACGTCGATAAGAAGAGGTTGAACAATTCTCCGCATCTTTTCGCACTTGGGATTATAAGTGAAAGAAGGCATTTTAACCCACCCTGTCCATGCGAAGGGCCGTTGTCGGACCGGATTTGGTCCTATGACTGAGTAGCCCCTATGTTTCAGTCGCGAGCAACATTTGGACAGACGGACGCGTGTCAACGATGGTAGAAGGGAGACCTAGAAAAACAAAGCATTCGAGAGAGTTAATAACACAAAGGTATACATACATAAGGATGGATTTACAACTAAAAATACAGCTACAAATACAGTGAACAAAGAACGCGAAAGTCCTTGAAAGATGTGCTACAAAAGTCCTGTCACTTGCCATAAGTTGGAATATACTGCACATTAAAATGATCGATAAGATAACGTCCATCTGAATTGTGTCCTTCCATGCGTTTGGTTGATCTGTACACCCTGCGAGTCTGGGGCCTCAGGTTCAAGACTTGTTCTGGGGTAGAGGATCTCTTGATAGAAATCTTGTAAAGTCGTGGAAGCGAGTGGATCAAAGCATGAATCATCCTGGAATCATACCAGGCATGACCAAGGCTGACGAAACGTAGAGAGGGTGGCAAAGGGTATATGTAGAAGAACGATTTCAAACTCTGGAAAGGTTGGGAAGCGCGTCTCAGATCAACGAGACGCAAGTCAGATAGAGCAGGTGTGGAGACGAGGAAGGCGAAGTGGGCGATCTCGAAAGGAATATCTGGGCCATCAACTTGGAGGACGAGTAATTGGAGGGATGGAAGGACTACACGTTGACTGGCAACATTCTGATGAGATGACGCGCAAGCTCTTCGCCCTCGAGGGAATAGCAATCGAAAGCTTGTTAATCTTGTAGTGACTGTAAGAATTGAGATGACGTCGATAACTGCTTGATGTCCAGTGGTAAAGCCGTGATGGGTATAATCGAGGGATGTTAGATTCCCGAACAAAGATGGAATACAGGCCAATCTGATGCCATCCACCTTCAAACGCTTGAGATGAGGGGAAAATCCAGCGAAGAGAAAGAACTCTCGAGGATCATCATTAAGGCGATAAGTGAGGGACAGCTCTTCCAATAAAGGTGCTGGAACAGAACATCCAGCCAGTGCGGATTTCCAAAGGTAGGGTGAATGATCTGTGATGTCTATTTCGAGACTGCGCCATCGTCGAATGTGGGGGAGGACCATCTGCATGTACCAATGGACGGAATACGGATCAAGGTCTTGAGATCTGTGAAAACCTGCTCTGGTAACTCTGCTAGACAACAATTGAACGTCCAAAGAACAGGCTCGTGATCTTTGGATGTGCTCCCGCCATATTGATTCTGCTGGGCCGAGGGCGATGCGACGCCAGAGTTGGGGTGTGTGGAGAGCTATTTCTCGCCATCGACTGCATACATGGGAGATTGTGATGGGGAAATGTATATCCTCTTGTGAGCCTAACACAAAAATGAGGCTTATGATCTCGACAGGAAGGCGGTTGATGAAATGGATAGTTTCAGGGGCTTTGGAAGGCGGAGGGAACCGTCGAAGATTGTGGGGTCGGCTGATTAAAACGTGCCCTGGATGGTTGCTGTTTGATGATCCATGAAAAGGAGTTTCACTTTCGGATGAACCACTATCAACAAGAGAATCAGACTATCGGAACTCGCGAAGATAAAAGGTACGCTCACAGCATGCATAATGTCGACTTGAGAAACTTTACGAAAGAAAGAGCGGAAGTGACCACAGGCCAGCGAGACTTGTGTTGAGGAGACATTCAAGACATAGAAAAAGCACAACAAAGGGGGGACGATGATCCAGTGGCGTGTTATATAGAAATGGTGAGAAGAGGGCTGGAATAGGAAGGAAAGCGAAACACCGGGGAATGTAGCATCGGAGGGAAATAGGCAGGGTCCACCGAAATGCAAAGCAATAGCTGTGTAGCAGGTTAGGGAAGAATACAAGGCAGACAAAAGGGATAAGCGACAATGAATCGGTCGGCACTTGGAAAGAAACACTCCATTTTGACATCTTCATCCGAACGAGAGAAAGCTGGCAGTGGACAGTCCATGACAATTGCAGTCAAACACAAATCGAGTGGCAGTGTCCCCGCGTACTACTGACTACTCGCTTATGTCATCGCGTCTTTGACGCGCTCACCTCACGTCAAGTTGACTCGCCTCCCCACATTCACCCCTTGTTCACGACATCACTACCCTCCAATATGAACGAGTCAGAATCACTGGAAGCTCTCGCGAATCACCTCAATTTGGTAGCAGAGAACCCCTCTGACATCTCTCTCCATGCCAAACATATCGCCTTCGCACGGACATTAGAAGGAATGGAATCAGAGGTCTTGTCTGCAATGGAAGTGATGACCCAATGTCTTGCTGCTGGAGATGAAGTCTGGCTGCCACTGCTTGAAGCGAAAGAGAAGAACGTTGATCTAAACACACAAGAAGGAACGGAAGAATTGCTCGCACTCTACCAATCCGCTGAGAACGATTATTTGTGTGAGGGTCAACGATGTCAATGTGTTCAACCGTGACTTATGATTCATTCGTGTCCAGCAATACCGATTCTTGAAAGACATGCAAAATTCCTTATCGAAAGACACGCACTGTTTAACTCGGGTGAACAGTCGAAACCTGAATCCCTTGGAGACCTTTTCACGACCTCCTGGACACGCCAGGCGCTTGGCCAAGTTGTTCAAAAGGGAGTCGGTCATACTTTAGAGGCAAGTCGCTATATGGTATGACCTCTATTATATATTCTTATTTGCACTTTATAGAGTCCCCGACTCTGGGACTTGCAAAGGGACTGGGAATTGGAGATGCTCGAAACTGCTTCAAAATCTGAGAAGTACAAACAAATATATCTCCAACTCTATCACGTTGCTGAATTCTTTTAGACCAGGTTTGGTGGAGCACGTTCAAGCATTACTGCTCGAACGTCTTCGTCAACCGCCCCCGCGTATGTCTGCAAATGTTGCTACTTTTTTTTAGCCTTGCTAAATTCCTCCCAACTATCCAGACATGGAAGAAACATTTCAAGCATATTCATCCTTTACTACGAATTACCTTCCGCCTCAAGACTATGAATCAATTTTGGTTTCTGCCTCAAAAATTCGTGGGCAGAGCATTCGGAATTTTGATCGTCGAGAGCGACTGGAGACTGACATCGTGGGCTTCTTTCTCTCTCGTGTCCATCCCTCTCTAATTTTCGCACAGAAAAACACAAATGGCTCGTTAGAGTCTTATAACCGATATATTGGATATGAACGTCGTGCTAAATACCCTGACTTATTTGTTACCCGTGGTGTCCATGAACGAGCTATCTCGGAAGCCGCAAAGCGAAGATTTACTGGGGAAACGGGAGCAGAGGAGGCTTTGCGGATATTTTGGAGCAGCTACATCGATTCCTTGGTGAGCCGCATCCTATGGATGATTCCGGGCATATTCTTATTCCAGTTCTAGCGAATTCTTGATGCTGAGACTGAAGTTCAATTAGAAGTTTGTAGAAGAGCTGTGAGAAGCGTCCCGGCTTCTGGGGAGGTTTGGGCGAGATATCTACGTCTCCTGGTATTTCTATGTTACCTATGTCACTTAGACATTATTAACCCTTCTCAAAGGAACACATCCCGGAAGGTAGTTATGAGGGATTGGAAAGTGTTCCAGGTTTGTGGTACCTCCTGTCCTGCTGCAGATATCGAAAATTCATTGTAATCAAGAAATATTCCACAGAGCTATCGAAGCCAAAGTTGTCTTGTCCGACATCGAACAGCTCGCCCCCCTCGTCCTTGCAAGAGCAGGGTATGAGAAGCGGCTATTGGAGGCTGGAAGCGAAGGTTTCTCCTTTAGAAATATTTAGTAACAATTGTTCACTAACCTTGATTTCAGATGAGAATGCTCTCCCAACATTGATTGGCATCCTGGAAAATGCAATTGACATCGCGCGACGGGGTAAGTTGTTCCTCGTCCTTTTTTCCCCGGCTCAATGTTCTCTTTCCATCAATTAGCTTCGACATCCATTGACCCCAAACTGCGCCTGGAGAAATATCTTGTGTCAATAGTGAGTCTTTTCTATCAGGATTATGTGCAGTCAATGTCTGAGTGGTTGGTGAATCCATGCCCATAGTACGAAAGTGTTGGGCTTATCGACAGCGTTCTAGATGTCTGGAGAGCAGCCGCCAAGCATTGCAAGTCGAGTTATCTTGTCTGGATCAACTTAACCGATTCCTTAATGTGACTACTTTCCTCCATCATTCCAGCCGATAATTAACGTTTTTACTTTCCAGCAAACATCAGAAATTCGAGGACGCTCGTCAAACCTTCGTTGAAGTTCATACTAAACAACTCGATTGGCCAGAAGCTATCTGGGAGGCTTGGATTTCGTTCGAACATTTACATGGATCGGTTGAAGATATAGAGAGCTGCATTGATAAAATTGAGAGCGCTCAATACCAGACCAACATGAGGCGTGCGAAGGTATGT
>JAIFHD010000779.1:0-24599 GCA_019721455.1 Psilocybe mexicana
CCGGTGTTGATGTTCGGTTGGTTCGTTTGTGGAGTCGGATTGTTTACAAAGGCCTGGACGCAGACAATGTATCCTACTTCGTGACGGGTCGTCGAGAAGTTCGTGGGGACAGCTACCTCGACATTTTCGCTTACCCCAAAGGGGGTTCAACCCCTGTGTTCAACAGTGTTATTTGGCAACCGTTTACGTTGGTTGTTCCGTCATCGATCGTTGATCCGTCGATGCGTCCCGGCACCCGGTCCCCGGATTGTGATAGTTCGGATGATGAGCGGAGGCTTGTGGGTGGGTTTCCGGTCATAGGTGTTGTGCAGGATTTGTTGCGGAATATATACAGTACTGTAGCTGCTTGCATTGGTGTCTAAACTTTTGGTAGATCATGCGTGGTAGTACTTGACTGATAATCGATCTATTTAGAGCCCGAAGGCCGAGACTGCTCGGCTGGGCATGAACTGCCGATGTTGCGTGGCCTCTGTAAAGTTACACCGACAGAAAGGACCTGGATTACTTGGGTCTAATATCAATAGTATACGAGTCGGCCGGCCCTGAGTCTCCCTTTCTCTGTCTTCTTTGCTCTTCGTCACAGTTGCCGATAACTTACCTCTTTATGCTTGCTTTATACAGGTTCTGAGCTCCTTATTGCGCTCGATAACGCTACCAGATTGCAAAGTCCAAGCAGATTTTGTAGGGTCGAGAAAGAGGTAGTTATCGAGGATTTTGGGTCATGGAAGTAATACGCTGAAGACCGGCGAGATGCGTTCGTACAGGATGTCCTACATATGTAACGCGAACAGCAAGTGGATCGCTGAACGATGGATCTCGGGTAATGGACGAGTGATTATGACCCATGGGGGTGGCTGTAGTGATTTGGAAGGGGAAAGAGGTTGCGGTGATGAGTGCCGGTGGTGGGTGAAGAACAGTCCAACTCAAGAGCATGTTCTTTGCTCTTCTCAACCTCTGTTCTCACCAGGCTCTGGATCAAGGCGGATTTTCGGTCCAGAAGAACGGTTGAGTGGAGGGGGAACACGTGCCTTCCCAGTGAGTGTTGAGGTGGTACAAAGGAGGGTTGTGAAGGTCGGAAGAGATTATAAGCCTGACGACAGGTCGTTCTTTAAGCGTGATGCGGAAAAAGCCTAGGACGAAATCGTGGTATACCTGGGGCTACCTCTGTGTGTGTTGGTGCGTAGATAAATATTTGGAAGGCGGCCCTATTCCGCGTGGCAATGTCTGACTCCGATGTCTCTTTTTAAAAGTCGGATTCATTCCACGGGTTTGCTTAGATTGGGTTAGTCGTCGGCGAAATAAACTGTGGCGGGAGTGAGGATATGGGTTGACAGTTAACAGATCTCTCGTTCCTTCCAGCAAAGTCGCTCTCATAGTGTCTCGGCCCGGTGGTGGGCGCTTTGGTGGCCGTTGGGCTACTCTAGATGCCATTGAGTCGAGAAATAGAGTGCATGGAGGTTGTACAAGAGTGTTGGGTTTTATCAGAAGGAGGTTGACCGATTTGAACATATATTCAAGCTAGATACACGCTACTACGTAGTACGTACTACTAATAGTGTTTATTGTGCGCTGACATCAAAAAACGGATGGTGCAGAAGATCTCCGAGTGGAACCCTGCGAGTATAGTCGAGGTGCGTCATGCATTCCACGAGATCGTTGGCGTATTCTTCGAGGATGATGTACTGTACACGGTTGAGTATCAGCTTGACGTCCCTAATAAAGGTGTCTTACCTTCAACGGTTCGGCTCGTTCGCAGAATTCCTGGATGGTTGTGGAAACTCCTTGGTATTCAGGGAAGTCCGAATTTTCGTATTTGAATACACCCTTAAACGACCTCCGGATGTCGTGGATCATTGCGTCTGGAAAGGGGCCTAGTATCGTGTCGTATAGGACAGATTTTTCTTGAGTGTATCGGGGACCGGAGAGACAGAGAGGAAACAGGGGTTTGCGTAGCAAGAGTTCCGCGATGATGCAGCCGATGGAGAAAATATTGCTTGCTGGGTTGATTGCCATATCTATGAGGAGCTTAGTCTGGCATGAGAGCATACAGTTCTAGTGAACATTTACCGTATACATGCTCCGGAGACCTGTATCTCTCCGACATTGTCGCGGTTAGAGCTTTCCCCAACTTCCCGTAGTATCTGAAACGGATTTGGGAAGATTTGAGAACGTCCTTTAGTGTGGATGCTTAGTTTTAATCTTTTTGGATCATCGAGATTGTACTTCGACTCACTCTGGACATAAAGCTTCCAGCTTCGTTGTTGTAATACCGTTCTGTGATGTTCTCATCGACCACTTCAAAATTCTCAGGGCAGATGTCGATGTCGTAAATGGAATGGTTGTTCAGGTCTGTGGTGGTGTTGTTATCAAAGCTCGAGAGAAATTGCATTGTGGGAGACGAAGCACAGAGCAGCGGAAAGAGGCTTACGTCGCGTGGCGTGTAATATTTGTAGGGTCATCTCGACGATATGCCTTCTTGATAAGTGGATCCCAGTTTCCGCGACTACGTCCTTCAAGGTCCTTGGACGCCTGTCGAAGACAATGTAGAAGTGGCGCATGTCGGTGTGATAGTCAAGGTACTTGACGAATCTGAATAAAGTAACAGTTTACTTGGACGATGTTGTGACTGCATGATTGGTGCTCACTGATCACGGACCGAGCATGTAGTCTTCAGCCATTCAATTTCGTCTGTCATGTCTGTCTCGCTGACGCGAGCGCGGGTGATGATTCTCAAAACTTTCTGTGTGTTGTCCTTCTTGCTCTTCGCGTGTACCAGTTGAGATGATATGTCCTCGTCGACGATGGTGTGTATTTTGTCTGCGTGGTGTGAAATCAATCATTATCCGTTTAGATCGAGTCTACGGACTTACATTGACCACATATACGGTCGCCGACCTTGAACCTTTCAGTGTGTATATGACGTTAGGGATGCGACAGGATGGTATTTGTGTATGACTTGCCTTGGGGCGGCCAGCAACGACCAGAACAGCTGGGGCATTCTGGTATAGAGTACGACAAAACGTCGTCTCGCTTCTGTGGATAGTTATGGTATAAATACGATGAAGAAAACATTTAGCTTGTAGCGTCGTGGAGAGGGTTGGACGAAACGTTCAAGTTGGTAAATGCTTGGATATTTCTTGGGTGTTGTTTGTAAGTATTTGATCGTATGTAGCAGGGTTTGGCATGATCAACACGGTCAATCAGCCGAGAAAAGATCCAAGGCCTTCCCAAGCTCAAAAGGCCTTGGGGGAGGCTTGGTGGATTCCGGTCCCTGTATCTAGGAGTCTTGGCTCTTGGACGAAGTCGTATCCTGTGGGGAACTATAAGTACGTCTGCAGAAATTTGCTCTTATTGTTTTTTTGGGTTTTTTTTTTTTTTTTTTTTGAGGCGGTTCATTTCGTTTAGATGTCTTCGGAGACAGACAGTTCAAGAAAGTTATCGCTTCTTGGGTCGGAACGCAAGGTGTAAGTTCGACTGCAGTGTCGTGTATTCTGGCGTTGATGAGACGTGTCCGATCTGTATCCTAGACCGACAGAGGCGAATGTCGGTGATGTGATTGATACGACGTGTGAGTTTGTTGTTTATATGGCCTGTTGGGATAGTCGGAGATTCAGTGTCTTGCGTTTTCAGACAGTCTTGCTCGAATGATTACTTCCGGAGGATCAGGAGAACTCTGGGAGGCCAGTGTCGGAAGTGGTCCAACGCACATCGCAGTGAAGATCATGTTTGCTGAAGGACAAAGTGTTCAGGCGGCAAGGGCTCGGGAAGTTGGTCGGTTACTTGAAGCTTCCAAGTATGATTCACGCGGTGCTAGGTGCGATCCCCACCCTGTTTTGTATCGATCTGGTTGATATCGTGTGTTTTAGATACATTACTTGGGCGTTTGGCTCTGGCTTGCATTTGGACCACGAATGTCTCTTTTTTGATCTTCATGGAATGGACTTTAGGAGACTGTTCAACATCCATAACGCCTTCCCGTTCCCGTCTTTTCAGGCTCGGGGAATCCTGTGGCAGATATGTATGGGGGTGGCATGTATGAGGTTACTGTGATTACAGGAAGAAGTTGCTGACCTGTGTTTTCTTATCTGTCAGTTTTACATAGATTGGATATTGTTCATACGGACATAAAACCAGAGAACGTGGTTCTCCTCGATGACACGCTCGTGACGATTCGTGATATCGATTCTGAAGGACGGTGTTACGACAAGGTACGACGTAATCTGTCATTTGGGTGCCAATTATCGGATGATCTTCCTTGGACCAGAGTATCCTGAAGAACATAGAGGTCAAGATCATTGATCTGGAGGATTCGGTGTCGCATCCGAGGGGTCTTCGTTACATTCCTGGTACACCCGGGTACCGTGCACCTGAGATATATGGGAGTGAGTTCTCTTGTCCCTTCGACGAGACTCTGTGCTGACGACACATACAATAAGAAAATGGGTGGGGCTTTCTGGTTGATGTGTTTTCCCTTGGCTGTCTGGCGTATGAGTTGTTTGTGGGGGTCCCGATGATACCTTGGACAGAAGATGTGAGAGAATATTTGTTTTATGTCGAGAGGGTCATCGGGCGGTTTGGTGCACTTCAAGCACAGGATATATCGGACGTATACTCTGACATGTTTCACACTAAGACACGAGTTCCCAGAGTAAAAGTTTCGGGCATTAATCCCAAGTCAAGGAGTCGATTAAACAGGAATATATCGGACGCTAGATGGCAAAGGGTGTGTCATTTATTTTATGTTTTATGTTTTTTTTTTTCTTCTTTTTTTTGGGGGTGTTCGTGTCGTGTGCTGATTCTCGTTGGATGTACGAGAAGAAGAATATTATCGAGCAAGACGTCCGGGATTTCATTGCATTATGCACAAGGGTCGATCCACATCAGAGACTCGCTAGCGAGTCAATGATCCGTCATCGAATATTCAACCATTTTTCAAAGGTGCATAGATTGTGAATGTGGGATGGCTACGGGGTGTAACTACGCAGGGTGTATATTCTAAACATGAGGTTGTCGTTTGGGTTATAGATTGTATATGATTGGCGTTTTATCCTTCTCTTCTTTTTGTCCGGTTTGATGTAAGGTCTAAAGTTTAAGTCGGTCGTGGTGAAATGTTTGTGGTTGGTGGGTCTGACGGTGTTTGCACTGGCTGCGATCGAACGTTCTTCAGTGCACGATGTCGAGTGTTTGGTTGAAGTGCCAAGCTAATATGAATACAGTGGTTAACATCTGGTGCTGTGTAGGTTTTCGGTTCTCTTTCTTACAAAGGTGACTAGTGGATTGGGGATGGTGTGTCTAGTATGCTCAAATTCAACGTGTTCTTGAGTGTGGCTATGGCTGGCTGGGGGTATGTTGACCTGGTTTAGGTCGAAAGGGCTGGGTAGAACTATTTTTCCGTCTGTTCGTCTTGGGAAAAGACGACAAGACGGGAAACACGGAAGGCACGTCATGTACTGGCACCTGGAGGTTGAGATCTAGAGAACGTTCAAGATATTTTGCGCTACAAGGACCGGCTTCAATGGGGTTGGGGATGGAGTGGGTGGGGGTCGTTGTAGACATAGTCCACGCGTCCAATTGATATTGTGTGCGTGCCCCGAAAGGGAGAGGTCTAGGTTCATGTATATCCCTGGTGCGTGTCCCTGGTATGGTCAAGAGAGGCCACATAGTGAACAAGAAGAGAAAAAGGACCGATCTGCTAAGCGGGAGCAGATCTTAGAATGGCGTGTGCGATCTTTCGGACATCTTGTTCTAGCGTTTTTCTTGTGTCTGTTGCTTCAAAATCCGTCCTCAGATCTTGTCGGGGACTGCGGCGGTCGTCCTCTAATCCCACTCCGCAGTTATATAAAGAAAACTTTAAGACAAACCTGGAAGAATATCTTCAATGTCGCACATCCCCAGTCCGTCCGCGGATGGGAATGGCGTTCCAGTGTGAGTAGTGTTGCGTGTGGTGTGTGTGTGTGTGTCTGCGTCGTCGTTTCCTGACTGTCTTCAGGTTCCGTCTCTTACAGGACAGCGAATTCAATTGGCAGATGCATCAAGACGTTGTCTTTGTGATACGGCGTCAGGATTGTATCACCGGAATGCTTCAGTCGTCGAAGGGGTTGTTCGGGCGACCTTCGCCTGGTGTAAGTGCTTTCGTTCCCATTGTCTTCGGTTTTTTGACGGTGGTTTCTATCTCTGGCCGTGTAGTCCGGTCGTCCGGTCGGTGTACCCGCTCCTAAAGAACGTACGGATGCGCAGGACTCTGCTCTGCTTTACGGTCCTCAGGACATGGGTGAAACAGGCTTGGTGAGAACATTTGGTGTTGCGATGACTGTAAAGCTTTTCTGAGGCTGTTGTTCAGCTTGACCGTCAACGTTCCGAGCCTCTGCGCCAGCCTGCTGCTGCTGTTACTGTGGTATGCTTGTCTTGTTCTACTGCTGCCGCTTCTTAGCTTACGCCGTATTTAGAATGGGAATTCTGAAGTACAACGAGATGTAGGACAACCTGGGTATTATCGCATGGGTGGTTATGAGTATAACGATGTTCAGACTATCGGACCCGAGAGCGCGGGCTCTTCTACTACTGGCTCCTTGCACTTGGACTACGGCGATCTGAATTTTGTTAGCGGGGAAAGTGGGAGCCAGCACAGTGTGCTTAATGGTTCCGCCTCGTTGTTCTCTTTCGGCGGGCGTTGACCGTTGATGCCTCGGACCGTGGATACTAGTGACTGGAGTGTAGTTTCTATGTATGTGAGGGAATGCTTGCTGTAATTGATAGACGTCCATCCTGCTGCGTGAGGTTGCATGTATGAAACGGTGACCCCAAGTTCGATTATTGGTAAGTCAATTGGTCGTGGGTTGACTACAGTAGAGTTAGGTGTGGTACTTTGACGTGACCTTCGCCCTCACTCGTTTCTCATTCCCATTGTTACGAGGCACGGTGATCGGCTGTAATGTCTCCTAGATGGCGACCTAGCTGGCGACTTATCCGCACCTGGAGATTTCCATGACAAATCGTACTCTATGTTGCGTTTATTATGTGTATGCTTACTCGTTCAATGTGTTGAATAAATACATTCGGGCGTTGGACGTATGTACAAAAGAAATATATAAATAAATAATTCCGTTCCTTTGATAGTCCGATGTGTGTTCTCTGACGGGTGACCAGCCAGCTTTTGGAGTCGGTGCTTGTTATCCGCGTGTTGCTCTAGTGTGTTTTGATCGCAAATTTGGACGAGTTGATGGCTCGACCGGCGCCGCCTCAGTGTCGGCCTCGGGGTCTATTGGATCGGGCTCGGTTTCCAGTTTCTGTCGTTTTTTGGGTGTCAATTCCTTGGACTCAGAATCGGAGTCGGTCTCCTTGTGTTTCAGCGGCCTTAAAGGTTCTGGGGAAAGGGGGTGATTTTAATTCTGAGTGTCTGGGTGTGTCAAAAGATTCCCACCGTCAAATAACTCCAGCGGTTCCCCGAGTTCTAAGGGACTAAAATCGCTCTGCGGTAGCGATACCTCAATCTCAGGTGAGCCTATTTCGGGTACTTTATCGACTCTGATTAATTCCAGAGGGGTGATCTCGGTCCACCATTTATTTCCGGAGACAACGAATCCGACTTTACAAGACACCCAAATGATATCGTTCCGGTTGAACCGTGGGTCAGCAGTGTCCTCCAATTTGTGCAGTACTCCATCAATAAAGTCGTAATACTGAGGTCTCTCGGGGTTTGGTGTTTGTTTAAGATCTTCAAAGTCTGCCATCGCTCTCGATATCCATGGATGGATGTCGTATGGGACTGAGGTCGTGCCGTTCTCTTTTGCGATAAAAGGAGTACGACGAACAAACACCTTCGAGGTGAGTATGTATCTTTCTCTCTCGCTTGGAATCTTGCCGTTTTGCCACTTGCTTCGGGGTCTGTTTGCTTTATTGAAATCTTTCTGCGATGTTACATGATCCTCGAAGACCTGGTCAGATATGAATGAAGTCCGATTTCAGCACGGGAAGATGTGAAGGACGGTAGTGATAAGTACTTGCCTGGAGATGATCCCAGATGGAACCGTCCACCTCCGTGTCGAACGTGTATGTTATTTCGCATTTGAACGAAGGGGTGTTCTGACTACAGCAACGCCAGGACGATGTTAAACTCTGTTCTCTGCGTTATGTGTAGGTTGATACGTACATTCTTGCAGTTGGTATTCCATCTGGGGCTTGTTCGTCTTTCGGGACGAAATTTCCTGTTACTAAATCTGATCCCCAGCTCCATATGCCGGCGAATACCAGTATCGCGGGTTTGTTTGTGCTCGTGTTTGTCATCTGGGATCGAGATTATGGCGTCTCAGGGCTACGTTTTTGGTTTACTCTTAATTTCTAGAATACTTACGATCCATTTCGATTGACTACTCCCAGGCTTTGCCACGATGAGTGGTGTATCTGTTGCCAGAGAGGCAGCTGCCTCGGAAAATGTTATTTCATTTGGACGGAATCGTTTGGTTTGCCAGGTCTCTAAGCGCTCAATAATTTCTCGATTAGCCATCGTATAATTAGTGAAATCTGGGGATGGTTGATAGAAAGGAGTCGTCAGAAGACTCGCGAGTATTTATACCTCCACTGAACCTCTGTAATTTCTCTGGAGTCCGGACAAATCCCATCTGTGATAACGGCTTGACGATGTCGCCAAGATCGACAAGGACAATGATAACCAAGCAGACTGTTCAGCACGCGCTTGGCACTTCACTCGCCTCACCGTTCGTCGTTTGTGCTGTACTGTATCGACCCTCGTCTGTAGGGTTCGGATGCACCTGCTTGGTTCGTTGTCTGGGTCTATTTTCGCCAAGCCCTCGAGTGCTTGTGTTTGTTTGGTTGGATTCGATGTGGCGTCGTCTGAGAGAGAGAGACTGCTGTTGATCTTGGCTCTGCTAGCGCTTGTTGTATGGCTTGGGCTTGGCTTAAGACTTGGAATATCCAACGATGATTGGGTGTAGCGCTGTGGAGGTTTAGAGATCGTCTTTGGTGTCGTGGGTGCATTAAAACACCAATACTCGTCCTGTGGAAGGCTTGCTGACCGTCCCGTTGAAAGAAGATTTTCGCTGCGTCATGGATCCTCCTTGTCTGGGCCGGTCGTTTCTGACGACAATCATCTGCTTACCTGAACACATCACATACCGGATCCTATCCTTTTGTGACCTGGAACAGCTCCTGGCGATGAGTGGGGCATCTTGGATGACGCGCACACTGGTGAAACTCTATACCCGGCATGCCTGGAGTTTTGATTTGCGGTTCAAGCTCTGGTTTTACGACGTCCGAGGATTCCAGATGATGTTACGTCGATATCACGCCATAGTGTCGGGGTCCCTTGCACTGCAGTTCTTCGATCGGGTCCACTCCCCCCAAACCGAGATGGATCTGTACGTTCATCACTCGAGAGTGAGATATGTTGCTGGGTGGTTCGCGACCGAGGGGTATACGATGACTTCGGGATGTGCTCGCTCGGACGTCAAAAAATGCCTTCGATCCAGAACCGTCGGTCCTTATCAAAAGGGTTTACACGGCACTTCCATTACCATTGTGATCAACTACGACAAATACGAAGTCTTGTGGGATGGGACTCAGCGGCGCCGAAGAATTCGAATCGTTGGTGTTGAAGTTCATCCCATTCATCATATCATACACGAATTTCATTCCAGTGAGTCTCCCGAATTTTATGTTTGGGTATGGGCGAAGTCTTGTTTTCTGAATAGTCGTGTTTCTTTCCCTAGCGGGTGTCATGAATTTTATATCAGGAACTGTTGCGGTGTCGCTGTTTCCCAAGTCGACGTTTATTCATCGCAAATTTGCGATGCTACGCGGCACCGTAAAACAGTCCCGCGAGTGGATGGAGAAGTACAGGGCTCGTGGATTCAGCATCATAAAAGAGGGAGAGGGGCTGAAGCCCTTCGACGGCGTCGTTGGCGGTGATCGCAACGTGCTTGACTCTTTCTCATGGAAAGTCGGCTTTGAAGGTACCTCTCCTTCTTTTATTTGGTTTTTGTGGGAGACGATGTTTATGAATCCTTTAGTTTCCAAGTTGTTTCCAGGTCCTGGGTACACCAAGGACAGAACCCTGGAGGCAAGCTTTCGTTTGGTAGAGGTTTGCAAGGCCTCGGTCGACGGACAAGGTGGCAGCATTCTTCGCATGTCGAGGCCCGTACTCGGTACGTGACCCTGTAATGATGGTCTTATTCACCGAGCCAACTTCCTCTGTCCCCGTTGGTTCACAGGCAGCGGTATAGATACGACTCGCTTTAACTCCGAACATTCTCAATCCTACGAAGACACGTTGATCTGAATATGGGATCGGTTGCTTCTAGCGTTGTAGGCGGTGGTAGTACATACACGCATGCCCGTCTTTATAGTACACCAAGAGTAGTTTGTGCGTACTACCCAAAAATGTTACTACGTCTTCTGCCAGATTTCAGAACGTTTGACTGGTAATTCTGTGCTGGTTTATGTCTTTCCATAAATAGGACGTCTCTCATTAACGGAGAGTTGTCATTGAGAATGCGCGTCAATCATCGTATTATGTGAATAGTTAAACGTTTACGTGTATTTCACATGGACTGTAAGTACATGGTACTTAGTGATATACGACAGAAAACATTGTGCTGATGCAGTCGTCCCTTGCACGCGTATCAAACATGGAGGGGTGTGGCCAAGCCCCTTTCCAGCCCTCTGATATGATAAAGCCACCTATAGATGTGCCATCGATGTCAGCGATGGCCCGAGGACGTTATGATTTTGTGAAAGGCGATAAGCTTACATTCCTAGAATAGCGACCACTAGCTGAACATTGGTCACGTTGATGTCCTCTGCGTTGCCCTGGCCGTCGTATCTTGCTATCACAATGTTCCCGGTCCATTCAGTGGAGAAAAGCCATCTTATAGACGCGTTTGGCGGGGAGTTTCCGGTGGACCTTGAGACTATCACCCTGTAGTCTGTATTCAATCTGAAGACTGTCCCGGGGATATTGGTAAGGCGGACGCTTGTTGC
Organism: Psilocybe mexicana; assembly: GCA_019721455.1. NCBI lineage: Eukaryota > Fungi > Basidiomycota > Agaricomycetes > Agaricales > Agrocybaceae > Psilocybe > Psilocybe mexicana. Next base: position 10,996 of record JAIFHD010000779.1, read on the forward strand.
GGAGTTTGGGAACAAGAGAGAGACGTCGAAAACGTCTGCGCTCGCGTTCAGATATGGAGCGAGGTAGACGAAGCTGACATTGCCCCCAGTAGTAAATACGACACATCTCTTGCGCCTGGGCTGAGACATTCATTTGAGAGAGTCGAACGTGAGACAGATGTTATTAGTCCTTACAAGGTTGGCCGCAGCTTCTGATATTTCTGAGACTCGTTCAGAGAAAAGGGCTTGTTCGGTGGTGGTATGTGTCTGCGATACCCCAGGATGCTGTTCCGACATTCAGGGCGTTGCTATCGGCTGAAGAAGGTGTCGTGACAGACCTCGATGATCCAGTGCGGTGTCTGCGCCGTTGGGGAAACGGTGCCCATCTTGTCGCTGTGCGGTCCAGGTATTAGCACGAATCTCTGAGTTGGTAGGTGTATTGAGAGGATAGGCAACGGAGGGGGTCCGCGTTGAATGGAGGTTTTAATGCAGCAGAACGCTTGAGAAAATATTTCGCTATCTGGGGACATCAAACGGCTCTGTGTATATTTGAATCGATCAGCGTTGGAGATCGCGAGTACATCTTTTTGGGTAGCCGTTGCGTGTTCGTGCGTGCCTTTTGGGTCTGTGATTTTCTTTTCTTTTCTTTTCTTCTTCGCCTTGTTTTCGTTTTTGACATGTATGAGATCTTTTTCCTTTCGTTGGGGTCCGAAATTCGGTTTTATATGGCGTTCGAGGCACGGTATCATGGGGTTCTTTTCTTTTTGGAGGTCCTTCCCGTGCTTTGGTGCGATTTAGGTGCTACAAGATCTAACAGACAGAGAAAACGAGGACGTTCCAGTTACCCTGTAATTGCTCGGTGTATTGGCTCTCAGGTCTTCTCTTTGCTTTTGCGTCAAGTTTGAGGCGTATGTAGCATCCTTATTTGTGGGGTACAGTTTCCCCTTTTGGGAATCCTCCTTTGATACCGTATGTACCAGATACGCGCCCCTGGATGTTCGGGGGCAAATTCTTATTGAAGCATCAATCAATGCGGTGGTAGTTCAGAATTCTGATGGAGTACATGTCTACATAGTCGAGTGCGAATGTGATGTTCAGTGGTGTCGCTTGGTTGGGTCCGTGGTTTCGTTTCGGTTTTTTTTTTCTGATTTGTTGTTGTTTTGGGGGGGTTTTTTTTTTTTTCTTTCTTTTTCTGATGCGAGTAATATTTCTTCTGTTGATATCGGTTTTTCCGATCTCAAATTTGAATGGAATTAATACAAGATTTGTACAAGCCATGTGTTTGATTCTAAATCAGAGAGTTGTATGTAGAACTGAAATTCACAAATCGGTGCTAGTCCAACAAGTCGAAAGAAAGTCGGTCGTAAGAGCCAGTTTCGCTAGGCGACGTTGAGTGTGTGTAAGCTGTTAACATCTCCCTTTGGAAGTACATGGCCTTGAGTTTTCCGGTTACCCGTTTGTCAACCTCTGTCTGTGAGGGTATAGGTATGAGCCCTAGCTCGTTCGGGAGACGGAAACAGTTTACCTGATCTTCGAATGCGGTGTAGATGGCTTTGTATCCTACGGACGCCAATAGGCCATCTGCCACGCATTCTATGTCACGGAGTATCATGTACATTGGGATTTCGGGGTCGATCTTTCTGATTAGCTCTGAGGGATGGGTGTATATCAGCGTCCGAGTGTAGTAGATACATAGGACGTACCCTCGGCGAATGATCTTTCTATCTCGACCATCTCTGTTGCCAAATTCTCGGCGTAGTTCCCCGGAGGTTTTCGCTCTAGGTGATAGAACAAGAGCGTCGCGAAATTGATATGGGTTTCACGGTCTACGGTGATTTTGTTGTAGGTGTAAGCAAGGCATCGAAGGACATCTTTCTCTGCGACCCATTTGAAAATTGCTGCTGTTGACGCCGAAAACAGTCCCTGGAGAAACAGGAACAGTAAAACCTTCTCGGAGAACAGAGACGAAGGTTCTTCCGATTTTTTTTTGACCCAATCCAGTTTTCGTTCGAGGGATTTCATGGATGCAACGGCGACAGGCGACCCTTCATCAGTGCCGTTCTGTGTGAGGAAACTGGAGGCGAGCCTAGCAAGTGCTTCGCGGTGGATGTTTTCACTGCGCGGTTTTATGAAATTAGTTATGAAATTAGGTAGAACGTTCAAAGAATGGGCGTGTGTCACTTACATCATACCCTGGAAACCGAAGAAGCAACGAGCTTCAGGTGATGTTATCGTGGCTGATAGCGCACAAAATATATTCTCGTGGATGGTGTTCGTGTCTTCCAGTAAAAGAAGTAGAGTCCCGACGACTCTGCGGTCTGTACTGGTACACGTTTTCTGCCATTCTACGACGTCATTTGACGTATCAATGGAGTCCGCGATCCAAAAGGTCGAGATGGCGTGTTTATATGCATGCCAAATCTGTCGGGTACGTGTTAGCCAGTCACAGGTGTGGAGAGAGGAACCTTGTTACAGCTGTATACTTGATCGGAAAGAGGACAAAGCGACGCGTGTTCTGTGAGATCAGAGGTTCCAGTGCGTCGAGGGTTTCTTTGCACCATTCCATAGATGTCTTCTCGTGTTCGTAGAGGTCTGTGGTAATATGGGCGTTAATTTTCGAGATGTAATGGAAACGACAGAAACCATCGGGATGGGCCAGGGTAGAGCGGACTCTTACATTTGTGTACACCGGGGCTTTCCATGATTTGGGTTAAGTGTTTGGAGGTTCGCATCTGCAAGACGTTAAACGACGTTATAAGATAATTTCTGGACTGGAGATGGCAGCAGTCGGTGCTATTCGTCCTCTGCTAAGTACTGGTGATCTCTTGTGATTGCCCCTTGCTTGGTGGGTAAGAGGGACTGTAAACATGTCACAATATAACGAGTGGCTTGGCATACTCTAGTTGGGACAACTAAAAGCTCTCGTATCTTGGCAAGATATGCCAAGATCTGTGTGGGTATGTGGTCTTGCTTGGGTCCTTGGCCACGGACGGGGTACGCGCCAAGAGCGGACTGTCGCACTGTTGGCTGTTTGGTATAAAAACCGTCTGTAGCTTTTATTATCTTTCTTCGTCGCGTTCCCGTTCCATATGGTGTGTATTGACTTAGTGGCTTTGTGGTTGAGGTCTGAATACGTGCATGTAACTCATCAGAATGCCCGTCGCCCGCCCGATTCTCACGGAGTGTCTGTGTTGTCCCCATCCATCTTGGAACGATGTAAGCTTGTTCTTTTTTCTGTCGGGATGGAGGGTTTCAGGTTACAGAGTCTAATAACTTTGATTTTTTTTTTGTTAGCTATCCCAATCAATCGTTTTATTAGCCAGGGAAATGGAACGATCGCCGAGGAAGTCAACGTCTTACACTTGAACGAGTTTTATCGTTTCTACGATGTGTGGGTGAACCATAGAGACCTGGCATTGTACATCGAGGACCCGAATTGTTTAGTGTTTAATGTGGAGCTTGCACTCCTGGTTTTTTGGTACAGATTCTTCAGTCTGACTGAACTAAAGTTGTTATGTCGATCGCATGGCATTCATCATGGACAACTGACCAAGTCAGTCCTCGGGAATGAACTGCATAGTCATACATGCACACAGAAATGTTCCGGTTTGGTGTATATATTCAAGTCTTTGCCGCGGCAGCGTCGGCATGTGTCCAAATTTTTTGCTGAGAATGACGTTCGATTTCAATTCTCTTACATTCCACCAGCTCCGAGAGAGGTCGAGAAACGCCTTCCAGAAAATCCTGTCGTTGAGACAATAGAACATCGATCAGTGAACGATCGCGTCGATGATAATGTGCGACAACTCAGGCACGTTGCGGAAATGGATGAAGTCGAGGATGTGGGTCACCGTCATCTAGAACCTCTTACCAAGGACAGAAAGGCCTCTATCATCCGTCACTGGCAGAAGGAGATGAGTGTCGTTAGTCGAAGCCAGGTCGTCTGCGCGTCGTGTGCGGAGCAGGTTGCGGCGACTGATTCTGTATATATTCCCGGAACCGACATTGACCTCACTCTGTTGCGCAACGATCGTCTTCCGTCAGAAGTTTTGCCGACCTCGTACAATTTTTCGGTGTATAGGCGGGCGATTCTGGACCCTCGCGGGATCGAAAATCGCGATTTCATTGGACGTGTCCGTCTGTGCGGTCCGTGTCACAAGTCTTTGTCTTCTTCGAGGATGCCCAAATTCGCCTTGAGCAACTGGTTGTACTACGGAAGGGAGGAGCTTCCTCCTGTTGCTCGTGATGCATTCAGAGACTCTACGATATTTGACAAGATGCTCGTCTGTCGGGCAAGAGCGAATACAATTACTTGTCGCTTCAATACCCAGAGACTCGATGTCGATAATCCGCGGAGGGATTCTGCTCTTAACCGAGCCAGGAAGGGGGTTCGTGGGAACGTGCTGGTGGCACCGCTGGACGTTGTACGGATGAACACGGTTATTCCTCCTTGCTCGCAGTCGATACGAGATACTATGTGTGCTGTCTTCATTGGAAAGACTATCCCGACGCGAGGCACGCTTCATCGCTATAGTCCGATACTAGTCAGAAAGTCCAGAGTAAAACATATGATCGAGTTCCTTTTGTCGCACAACAGCCACTATAAACCAGCGCCGGATTTCCAGTTCAGTGAAGATAACTTAAATGGTTTATTCGACGGTGATGTGGAGGACGCATTGCCAAATGGGGTACACGTAGGCTACATGGAGGGGAATGATGCCATCGAGTCAACGGTTGCTGACTATACGCCACGGAACGAGGTCGAGAGTGGTACAGGAGATGAGTACAACGAGCTTATGATGGAGAATGTCGGTTATACCGAAGGAGACAATTCGCCTTTGGCGTACCTCGGTATGAAGGCTCTAGCACTCCAGCGGTGCTTGCAAGGGAAGCCGTTTGTTGCGTCGGGGACCGGTCCGCAGTTAATACCAGACTTCAAAAATGCGTCTATTCTGACTTGGTTGTTTCCTCATCTTGATCCCTGGGGTATAGGAGGTTTCCATCATCCCGGAAGGATTGTAGACATCAACATGTTCGACCAACTGTGTCACCTTCTCAAGGTCGCTGATAGTCCGTTCCAACGTGATCCAGAATTTGCCTTCGTCTTCCATAATGTCTGCCGGAAGGCATTGGTCGCACAGAGTCTCAGATTCACAGTGTCCCGTAACGTCTATCGGAAGGTCGCTACTGATCTTCTGAGTATCGACCCGGACGTACTCGTCCACCTTGATGAGCAGTGTCGTGTTGATCCTTATTACAAGGCACGAGGAGAAAAAGAGAAGAGTGCTTTCAAAATTCTCTCTGACATCCGTACAGTCTCTAAGCACCTTCCAGGGAGCGATGGATACAAGATTATGCTGAGAAATGAAATTAGAGCGCTGATAAATTACAGAGGGACGCCGACACTTTTTGTGACTCTCAACCCCTCTGACGTAGATCATCCACTGGTATACCTGATCGGTGGAGGCGACATGGATACAGACGATATGACTCGCGGCGAAGAATTGACCAAATGGCAAAGGAGTTTGTATGCAGCAAAGAATCCTTCAGCTTGTGCGAAGTTCTTTGATATAATGATCAGGCAGTTCGTAAAAATCATCCTTGGCTATGGTTGCGAAGAGGGCGGTCTATATGGGCGTTGCACAGCCTATTACGGAACAGTGGAAGCTCAGGGAAAGGGCACGCTGCATTGCCATATGTTGATATGGCTCCAAGGACACTTGTCACCACAGGATCTGAAGATCGCGATGGCAGAATCGCAAACTTACAGGGATAAGGTTTTGAATTGGATGGAATCTGTCATCTCCTGTGAATTTCCTGGTTCTGAGGGCGTGGAGCAACAGAGAAGAGATTTTCCTCGCAGAGTTTTGTGTAAAGATACGGGCGATCCACATCCAGGTGCCATGTCGTCGCCTGCCATCGCCGATTACACCTGTATGTCTGAATTCTGGAGGGATTTCGACCATTTCTTGGAGAGAGTATTGCACCAGTTCGCCTGGCATGAACATCAAGCGACGTGTTGGAAGTATCTGGAACGCGGCCAGGCAAAATCGGATGAAAATTGTCGTATGGGGATGGATGGAACAACTGCGGACAGATCTCACTTTGACGTACTCTCGAATGAGATTAAACTAAGAAGACATCACCCTAAGCTCGCGCCTCATACCGACGTGGTGTCGTACCTCATGCAGTGTAATATGGATATTAAATTTGTTGGTTCTGGTGAAGCGGCGAAAGCGTTTCTGTACTACGTCACCGACTACATTACAAAGGCTTCTCTATCTGTTCATGTTGGTATGTCAGCGTTGTCGTATGCGGTCAAGAAAATTTATACAAGAGTTCCCGGTGGTCTGACTGGTCTCTCTGACGAAGAGGCAAAAGGGGCTGTTATAACCGCAGTCAATAGTATGATGGGGCGTCAAGAGATATCTCAACCCCAGGTGATGAGTTACTTGATAGGCGGCGGAGACCATTACAAGTCCCATAGATTCGTTGTTCTTCAATGGGCTGCCATCAAAAAGTACAGTGGAATGGGGTACTCACAGGATGATAGTTTTAATCGACAACAGGAGAACAACGCTATTGGCCCTTCTGATTCGTCTTCGGCTGCGCCTGGTGTGGATGGTGCGGCTGACGTGGGTGACGGACCTGTGTCGTTGACGTTGGGATACAAGTCGATCGTAGCATCGAGTCAGTATCTGGATTATATCTACAGATCAAACGACGCCCGTTTTGACGACCTTTGCCTTTACGACTTTGTTGCCTGGGTGTCGAAGGTCTGTTTTAGTAAATCGACCGAACGTAGCAGATGCGAGGTGGCGGGTACCTTTGTTGATAAAGCACACCCTCAGTACGCGACCCACTACTCGAGTCTCCGTCGTTCTTGTCATGTTCCTGTCATCCTTGGACCAGCGATACCGAATCCAGAACGGTCCCAAGCCTTTAGGGAGGACTGGTCGAGGGATATGCTCGTCCTCTTTAAACCTTGGAGGAATGTTAACGAACTAAAAGGGGTGGGGTGTACATGGTCAGAAGCATTTGTTGCTCATGAATCTGAGCTTTCTCCGTTTCATCGAAAAATCGTGAAAAATATGAGGGCATTGACGGAATGCAGTGAGGCTCGGGATCGTCATCGGGCGCGTGTACGCGGGAGACCGGATAGGCTTGAGGCGCTGGACGTTGAAGGGATGGTCTCCGAGTTCGTTGATGAAGCCGGAACTGGCAACGGAGATCAGGTATACCCCGAAGAAGCTGAAAATCTTGACCCTTTTCGTGTCTTAGAGTACGAGGACGCCTCGAGGGAAGGACACGCTGACAGTTTTGGGAATGTCCTGAGCGCTGCGTCTACCCGACTTCTTGACATGTGTCACCCGTTAAAGATGGAAGATATTCGTGCAAAGTCCTCAGTAGAAGAGCCCTCTAGGGTGAGCGAGGACGACTTACCCCAACTTTCTCGGCACATGGCTGTGATGCAACTCAAGAAGAAGCGTCGCAGGTCGGATGATGTGTCGGAAGACGAATCAGACGGTGATGACCGAAGTAGAAAACGTTTGGGATGCCAGGGTGATAGACCAATTGCTGACTTGGTGACGCTTCGACCCGACGGTCTTGAGGACACGGCTTCGGAAATGCGGTTCAGGGTCATAGAGAGTGTCATTGATGATATGGGCCTTAGGACTAATAGCCAACAACTGAAGGCTTTCAACATCGTAGCGCACCAGTTGAGTGGGAAGCAGGACACACAACTTCTACTCCATGTCGCAGGAGTGGGCGGGACGGGGAAGTCGCACGTAATCAAAGCGATAGTGCTCCTGTTCGAGCGACTGGGCAGACGACGCGAGCTGTTATTGGGTGCGCCGACTGGAATAGCGGCAGTGCTCATTAATGGACAGACGTTACATTCCCTGATCGATCTAACCCCGAACGGTAAACGACCCAACATTACACATCTGACCAGTATCTGGAAGTATGTCAAATTCCTCATTGTCGATGAAGTTTCGATGATCGGTGCAAGGTTCCTAAGCCAGCTCTCCAACAGAATTCGACAGGGAAAGGGCGACAATATCATTGAAAGAGAGAAACCTTTTGGGGGCATCAATGTAATTTTCATGGGCGATTTTGGTCAATTAAAACCACCGAGACAATACGCTCTGTATGCTAATGAACTTATCAAGAATCCTTCCTTTTCTGAGTCGAGGAACAATCAAGGTATCAGTGCTATGGACGGCGTATTTTTATGGCGCCAGGTCCGGAGTGTTGTAGAACTAGTGAAAAATCAAAGGCAGTCAGAAGACCCCGACTACGCTTCGTTTCTTGCCAGACTGAGGCTCGGGGAGTGTCGGACGGACAACGGTAAAGGGGGTTCGGATTTGGACTACTTGAGGACCCGACTGCTGGAAAACCAAGTGTCGGACGTCTCAGTTTTAGAGTCCTTTAGGGACGCTCCAATCATCGTCGGCAGCAAATCTTTGCGGGATCTTCTCAACGTAAAGTTGGTCACTTACCATGCGAGACGTGCTGGAAAGGAACCTGTTTTGTATTATTCTTCCGATTCGATGAACAGGAAGAAGGTTGGATCCAAAGTACAGGAGATGTTGTGGGGTCTTCCGTCATCGGTGAACCGCGAGGCATTTGGTAGACTACCCTTGTTTATCGGGATGAAAGTGATGGTTACAGAGAACCTGGCTTTTGGTGATGGAATTGTAAATGGTTCGGAAGGGCATGTGACGCAGATCAAGTACGAAGTCGATCTCGCAGGACGACGATACGCAAAAGCGGTGTATGTTCACATCGTTGGATGTGGTATGCACGTCGATGGTCTTGAACGTGATGTTGTTCCGATTTTCCCTGTCGTGACTCGGATCGAGCACGGCTTTTCTGGCGGTCTTTTTGCGAGTAAAGCCTTTTCAAGACAGCAGTTGCCGCTGGTGCCTGCGTATGTGTACACCGATTATAAGAGCCAGGGGAGGACACTTTCACGCGTCATTGTCGACCTGGCGACTGCTCGCGGCCAGGGAGTATATGTAATGCTGTCCAGGGTAAAGTCTTTGTCCGGGCTCCTTGTATTGCGATGGTTTCCTCCTAACAAGATATACCATCGACTTTCCGAAGAGCTGAGAGCCGAGCTGGCGCGGATCGACGAGATTGCCAGAAACACCGTCGACAGTATGTAACAAATTTACATTGGATAGATATTTATTTAATCGGATTAAATGCATACAATTGTTCTTTATCTTCGTGTCCTCGGGTTTATTCGCCCTGGTAGTTGTTGGCGGTCGCTGGCGGTTCTTGTTGACTCGCCTCGTGATGTATCACTGTCCGATTTTCTTGTGCCTCACATTGGGAGAACGAAAGGCCGCCGTTTGAGGTTATTCATCGGTTTCACTAGCGTCAACTCTCAGTCAAACCGGTGTGACAGCGTAAGGAGAGATTGAACTGTTAGCACGAAGAACATTTCCAGACTATTGAGTATCCTCGTGTTCGTCTGATTGACTGATTCAGCTCGCACGGTTTATTCCAAGAAGTTGTGCTACCAGAACTTATCCTCGTACGCGGCGACGCGGACACGGTCCTGCGATCATTCAAAGTTTAGATTGAGTGTAGAGTACGATGTCGCTATCTGGTCTGCAGGTAATCTTTCCATACTCTAGTTACAGGTATCCTTGTAGTAAATTCTCCAGAATGTGTGTCGGATTGCATTACCGTCCGGGAATCGTTCCGACTCCGTGAATTCTTCGTTCGTGGTCCCCCTCGTCTCTACTTCCCATAGACTCGTACCATCTTCGGGCATCCTAGACCATCTGATTATCCCGAACGCGGCAAAAGATAGAGAGGGTCTCAGAACACCGGCTCTATGAAGATGAGCGCGTTGTAGATCAAGAAGCGTTCGCATTTGCCCGTTATCGAAGGAAGGGAAAGTGTAGGTCACTCGGTTGGTAGAAATTCCACGAAGTCTGGGTAGAATTGCCGGTTCGGACGTCAAAATCCGTGTTATTTCCTGTCCCACAAGACAGAAGGATAAATCACGTGCTGCGTATGTACAAGAGAATAGTGCATACCAGAGCGTTGACGTTGGGGGAGCGGATATTCAGAACCTCTACGTGTGGACAACTTTCGCTTATGCGAAAGATACCTGACGTGACTTCGTCGTCCAGAGTAGTAAACCCAAAGGTTACGTCAAGTTCGGTCATTACAGTATTTGGGCCCTGGGAGGCTATGATGTTGAGTACAAAATTTAGATCTTGAAGACCCATTTCGTGTGTCAGCGACAGTTTTCTGATTGTCTGAAAGGAGTTTATGACCAGAAGAGCGCGTATGTCCCCGTTTAAGCGGACCTGGTGTAAGGTCTTTGAGCGAATGTCTGTTGGAGGTTTATCGACGCTGTCTCCGTTTATTTTGGTCGGTGATACCATAGGTCGTCGAACATCGAGCCAGAGAGATTGGAGGCCGGACATTTCTTGGAGAGCTCTGTCGAGGAGATTGTGTAATTCGGTTCTGTAGTAGACACGATAGCCGCCAAAGTGAAGCGTCCTTGTGTGCTTTGCGTACCCTTCTTGAGAGGACGAAAGCGTCGATAGCAACGAGTACCCCCTAGTAGTAGATGATATCGTGATATTACGATACAACCGACGGCAAGCTATGTCATGGAACCTCCATGAAGATAACATAAAAGATCTCTGATCGGACGGGCCAAGATAACAGACAACTTCGTCCACGAGCTCGTTGGGCGTCGATACAAGATAATCAAAGACGTCCTTGATAACAAGATTTGTATCAAAAAAGCGGGCGTGGGCTATTGGGCACTAGAGACTTTACCTGAGATGTCATGAATACGAATATGAATACTTCTCGTCCCGTCGCGGTACTACCTTTTTGGTATGATGGAGGTCACGTCTGGAGAAGTCTAGGGCGCCGAGAAACGGGTCGTTATATGCCCACGTCAATTGACGAAGGTTAATGAATAGCTTGATATTAACGATTTGTTTTCATTGCTTTTCTTTTGGCCGGTCTTTGAGTCTTGAGCGCTTGACGTCGAAGCTTGACCTTGACCGTACCTAGAAACGGAATGCTTGGTGTTGTTGATTGTTTGTCACGAGCCAAGGGAATTGGTACACGATATTTTACCGTCGGTCTTGACTTCGACTTTGACTCAACTTGGCAAAGAAACCGTTGACGATAGTCGTGACTCGTTGGTGTATGTCAATCTTGGTCCCGCTCGTGATCCGTCTCAGATCTGTTATGTCTGTTTCTTAAACGTCGAACGGGGTAGGATGCGGATCTAGGCACGGAATTTTATTTGGAAGTTGTATATCCGGGGTGTTCAGAGGATTGGCCACAATGATCGGGTATTGGACCGTGTTGAGACGTGAAGATGGATATGATGTCCGGTGGTGGTGAAGGCAGATTCGCCGAGAATCGAGGCGGAGGAAGTTTAGTATTCGAGTGTCGAATCGACCTTGGTCTACCTATGCCCGTGCTGTATCTTACCAAACAAACGCCGATGCGACGTAAGCAGACATTCGTCCGACTCCCAGGTCTGAGATTTGACTTATACGAACACTCGACGCGAGACCTGACCGTCCACCGAGAACATATTCTCCTCGTCCCCTTCTGCTGGTGACACGGCTTCCACGGTTATCTTCGTCCTTGGACCGTCGAGTATTTTCGTTTTCTTGTCAGCTCGCGAAGCTGTCTTCCGACGATGACTGTCGATCCTTCGGCATGAATAGGACTGCGAACCTGGAAGACTTTTAGTCATATTGATCTCAGCCAAGGTGCTAGAACGGACTCACGAATTGACCGGAACAGGCGCGTTATCGGTCAATATATTCTGCATTTTGAAATAAGCCTGGACCACTGTTAGTTTAGGAGAATTTCCCGTAAAATGTATCCCGATTCACCGCTTCGACCGGGGGGATTGAGACCACCGTGACCTTTCCTCGTCCCGTCTGTGCCTCTTCCTAGTCAGACAGGGTGGTGAGCGGGTCTTCGTCTTCGAATACGCGTGTCGAGTCAGTTATCGCGCGGGAGCATCGGCGAAGACGGTCACTTGATCAAACCCGGGGGGGTCAAGGGACGAAGCATCTAAAACGAATAAATCACTGAGCCTTGTTCAGGAGGAACAAGCGACAGAAAACGGACACATATGGCCCATGGGTACTGGAATATGAGAGATGTGGTCAAATGTCGCTTGGAACTGTACTGGAATATGAGAGATGTGGTCAAATGTCGCTTGGAACTCGGACGCAAGTTGTTATAACTGACTTACTTTGGTATTTGCAACAGACATCTGTTAGAGGGCCGTCTCTGTATCTCGATCCATATCTCGTGCTGTTTGGAGGCAGATGGGGCGGGGTCGAAGTTCCGGGTCGCATAAGAAGGTCTGGATGAGGATTTGAGGAAACTGGTATTGGATCATGATTTATACACATACATTGACGGAACGAATAAGACGCACTACACCGTGGAATTAGACTGGAACGACTGGCATGCAGAGTGTCCTCCGTCCCCAGATTTCCCATTTCGCTCTTTGTATTGCCATGAGTCTCATCAGACCCTAAGTAACGGCCAGAGTCAACGAGGACCGCGGACCGTGCCCTGTACAAATGAAGGAACATGTCGGTGCTCGTTCTCCCATTCCCAAAGCTGTGGACGGTCGCCGACGTTGAGTATCGATTCAGAGGCGCGAACTCGTCCTTGACGCCACGGTGTGAGCTGAGTGTTGAGCGATGGAAATCTATATGCATATAAGCGGCTGGATGAGAAAAGAATAGAGATTTTTACCTGTCGGTCCTTACTCGAGCTGTCGATCTATGTCGGGGTTGGTTGTGAGTAAAAAATAAATAACATAGAATAAGAGGGGAGACAATGTGGCAAAGATGATGATGGGGACCCGCATTCACAGTTCGTTTGATGGCGCTGACTAATACGTACAGCCACAACAAATGGCGCCGCGTCGTCAATGTTATGTCAACGCCTCGTCCTCCTCCCATTCCCTTGTCATCTTTAGGATGTTAACGCTAGCAAAGGGCAAAAAATTGCAAATTCATATTCTATCTTATGTTTAATCACAATTATCAAAATTCCGGCCTGAAGGATGTATACATGAAAAAAACATTGTGGATTGGGCAAAAATTTTGGGCCTCAGGCCCTCAGAGGTACTTTAGAGGCCGAAAATTGTTCCGGCGTTGGATGTAGAGCATTTGTATTAAACAAGTACAAATAAAGCACTGCTTTGCGCTGAATGCGGTCCCCAATATTAATGATGATATGCCAGCGCAGTAATATCACGTGATGATGGAGTAAGGCTGACGTGATGGGGCGTTTCCAAAATGGTTTGCTTGAGACCAACTTCAGACTTGGAAGTCTCCGACTCGCGATTAGTCCTCGAGTTCATTACTGTGTCTTTGCAATGCGCGGTAGACGCAGTACATATATATAATTTCTATCTAAATTGTCTGGACACTACGTATACGACTACATGTATGGTACGGCTGTGTCTCTCGATCTGCTCTGCTATTAATAGAATCATGTCGATTGAGAGGATGTATACTGGACAGTCCAGAAAATGTGGGGGACGCCAGTATAACCCTTGGGAAATCTCATGGAGTCTGTAAATTCGAGTA
>JAIFHD010000788.1:0-24013 GCA_019721455.1 Psilocybe mexicana
TATTCCCAGGGTATGGCCCTACGGGCAGGCCTGGACTTTTCATCGTTGGGAATCAGTACGCACTGCCACACCCCAATCCAAGCCTCGTTTCCTCTTTTTCGTGGGCCAACCTTTGACCGTTCACTTAGCGTCCACTATCATCAACCATCCAAAAGCATCTGTCCTCCTTTTCAATTTTTTCTTCGTCTTAATAGAGTTACAAATTGAGTATCAAGGTCTACATAGTAGATATTGATAGCTTTGTGCATAGACAAACTGTACCGATATTGTTTCTTGTGGGGTTGTAATTTTCTTATCTAATCAATAACCATGTAATCTAAGACAATCCAGACATAGTCAAGACTCAAGGTTGGTTTTTTGGTTTGAATATCAATTGGATTTTTCAAGATAGTATCGTACAAAGGAGATACGAACAATAAATACAGAATTGAAGGCTTTGGAGCCTAAATTGACGCAACACAGTTTCAAACTCCGAGATTACCAGCATCACCTATGACATAATTATTACCTACATATTTACCTTACAGATGATGAGCCGTGCACCGCGCTGACCGCTGAAATTTGTTCCCACGCTACTTCAAACCGCGCTACTTCACACCTTCAAAATGACTTTGGCACCTTCGCATATCATGCACTTACTTTGATTCACTTTAAAACAACTTTGAGGACCTTTTATATAGGTTCCTCTATCCCTTTGAACTCCCACACCATTCAATTCTGTGTTTTATTTTATTGTATTTCATCTGCAAACTTGCTGCAAACCTCGTCTTTTGCTTCACATCCCAATTAGGCGCCCAACTTGTGGCACATGTTTCACACTTATCTCATTAACTTTCCATGAGTTCTATATTATTCCTACTATTATTTAGACCTTTTGAACCATTTCTGAACCTGTCAAGCGTTCCCATTTTCTATTTCAAAGTATATGCATTTGATTTCCATTTTAGGTCAATTTTGCTTGCATCTCCATTTTAGGCACTTCAATTTAATTGCTTTTGATCAGATTTTATTCACATGACTTTCTGTAGCCTCACATATACTGTACCCTCCGTTTCGTATCAAAAAGAATACCCTTTTCTCCCTTCTACCATCCAAGTACATCTATAAGCCATTTGATTTGACCTTGCTTTCGTCTCCATTGCGTTCACATTTGTTTCCTTTGACTGCACATCTTCAAAACACCTTTCGACTACCTCCTCTCACTTATATCAATCTTGACAGAAGCTCTCAAAACCAACTTGCACACATAGAGCATCTCCAGCGATGTTTTTACGGCACAGAACATTGCTTGCTCGTCACTGATTTCTCACTTCGACTTCAAGGTCTCAGTGTAACTTGGTGGCAACGCAATTCTTGAATGTAGGGACACATGACAATGTGAAATGCCGTATTCTTGCATTCTCAATTGACATATCAATTTGTCTTACCATATCGGAACATTCAAAGATCTCCCTTGACGATCTACAGACTAATAAATCACGATGTTAAAATCCAAGGTACCACTTTTCTCTCTTATTTTTATGATGCTGAGTGCGCCCACTATGCACGAACACCACAGACAATACTCTACATCATCAACTCACCCTTACTGTTATACTCCCGACTCGTTGAATCAAACCAACTCTCAATTAGAATCTTCATATCCAGGTGATCTTACATTCATTAACTCTGACACTGTTCGTGACAGACAAATTAATATTTGCATTGTTTTTAGTTCTCGCCTCTGATATTGTGCCAGTCATGGTTCCAATACTTGGGCCAGTCTTTGTCCCGTCGCTAAGCCCAGTCTCAGTTCCTGCACCAACCCCAGTTTTTCTACCAGCACCAACCCCATCGTGGCCGGTAGAACAAGTACCAGCATGGCTGACGGAACCAGCACCAGAACCTATTCCAACAATTATGTTAACGTCTGAGTCCTTTCAGGAGCTACCCACCATGTTTGGTTTGGACGTTGAATGCTGCTCCAAGTCTTATCCATATTCCTATCAGCAATCTTCCTTTGGGTGTCGCTTCTGTTTTGAGGAAACAACTTATCGTCCCAAACTCCTTTCCTTCCACTCAACAACATTTCATTCCGACATTCTTGTTGTCGACAACTCATATCAATTGACCCCCAATTGTTGTGATTCACCATTTCCTCCTTATGAACTTTTGCTTGACCTTTCCGACGGCAATATTGAAGGACCTTTCGCCGAGCTCAGCATTCAGCCCTTCCCAATTAGCGACTTTTTTACTGCCTGGAATGGACCGTCAATCACCCTCCCAAAACATGTTGTCATACACCCAGAGCATGAATTCCGGGGCGCCAAGTGGAGAATATACCCGAATCTTGGCGACATTCCTTTCAGTGTCACACGTGGCACTGTCTTTTTTGTTGGTAATGTTGTTAGTGATCGTGTTCGGTACATGGCTACTATTTGTCGAGCAATAGTTGACGACATTTGTCTCATTCAACTCAATGCGCTAACAGAATCTAAACAGCTTTTGCACCCACACAACAAACACTGGCCAACACTTACCATGGTTCTTCCACGCTATCTTTGTCAAGTTCCAATGCCTATAGATCAGACACCACATTATCTTCGTACGATAGAACAAGAGCTCTGCACTCCTATTATTTATGACACCGGTTTAATTATGTAGATTTTTATTACTTCTTGCCTGTCGTTATTTAATATGCCATTTTATTTGCTGGTTTTGTTTTATTTTATCGTTGATAGGAACCAAATTATAACAATAGGTTGACCAGCATTGCGCCTCTCCACTAAAAGTGCCCTCAAGATTGACTCAAAGCCGTAATGGAAAATTCTCTTATCCCTCCTCCATCCTCAAATAATCCACTCTGAAGTAATATGAGGGGCTGACTTTAGGAGCCGCCCATCCAGCTATTTTTTATTCCATCAATCTAGGCTCACAGTTTTTAGAGCAGCCAACGTGCTTGGTTTAGTCGGAATCTGGTTTGCTGTTTTTCTGAATTGCGGTATGAGAGGTACAAACAAAGGTAAACATGGTCAGGGTTTGAAGGCGTTGCGCCTCTCCAGTGTTTTAGGATGTACTGATGAACACTCCTTTGCCCAAAGTCACGTGAAGCAGAGATTAGATAGCCATTATCGACAGTAATGCCATAAAAGCACCAGATCCTATTAGATTAGATAGTCATTTATTCCTTGTCTGTCATCTAATCGTTGTCACCAAAAAAAATAATAGACATGATATTTCAAAAACGGAATAGATAAATTGCATGACGAAGTGATGTATGGAAAAAGGGGGAGAAAAAAAATGAAGAGTTGGAAATCAGACAGATGTAAAATAATACGACGGATGTATTGCAAACCATAGAGAAAGAGGATACCATGTATCCAGTGATGGTAAGGAAAAGGATGTTGCACTCAGTTCGCCTTGGTTGTGGATTTGTAGTTGTGACAATCGTTGAGATGTGTCGAATTGAGTCTCAGATTCGGGTTGAGAATGGAAGGGCGATAGAGTGGGACTAGATTCAGGTTGCTCGTAGAGACTTCTTGAATGATAGATCGCAAAGTGTTGATACCACTTTCTGACATAGTGTGGACTAACAGAGACATCCATATGGATTGCTTGCTTGCATATCCTACAGAAAAGCTCGCTGTCGCTGATGAAGGTGACTCGTGGATCCAAGTCAAGCGCGTGTTTGTAAATCGTGATAATTGCAGATGACAGATTTTGACTGGCAAGATCTGTTGACATTGTCAAGTGATATGTTTTGTCTATCATTGCGGTCAGTAAGAGGTATATTTGACCTTAACATTCTGACGTACTTTACTTGACCTAGACAACGTCAACTTGGAAGAGAAATACATCAATTGCGTATGACTTCTTATATGCATGTGTGCAATGTGAAGCTTCAGAAAGGCTTCAGAATTCTTGGACAAGAAATGTCCCCTAGTCTTAGACGTCACACTGTGCACGCGTGTGCACTCCTTTAATTCAGACCACACATGTTTCATAAATGCTTTGCCTCAAGAAGCATCATTCTCCCTGATAAAATGTAAGATCCACCAATTTTATGTTGTTCAACTTTTAGCTATATCTCTGTCAATTCTGGTCTGCTTTAGACGTTCTTGGGCTCACTTTGCAGGTAAACCCACACAAATTATGGGTACAGTTTTCTATAACTACAGATACAGGTAGCACCCAAATTACTTGAGGGTTGTGCCTGTGCTATTGCCTAAACCGTGTCAATCCTCAAAAAACCGCACAAACGACGTTCCTTTTGAGATTGTCACAATGCTTGTTGTGATCAATATGATTACCAAATAAAGTTTACTGCGTTTGCTGGTATGGAATCCCAAGTGCTCTAGTAGCTGTAGCATTTTAAGTAATCACTTTGCTCTTTTTGATATAAATACCAAGGAGATATTGCTGTCCAGAAGATTTTTAAAGCCTTTTCAATTTATTTTGGTGGGATTTGGGGCCAAAACAATCATGGATGTTGAGGAATATTAATTTTATTTTGAATCTGACACCTAGGTTGGGGTTAAGGCTTCCTGCCGGGCACTGTCACTGCAGACATGGGCGATCACCATAGCACGTGGTGCTGTGTGCTGCTCACAGTAGCTGCAACGCAGCACCCAGCTTTTTTTTTGGTTGAAGCTTATTATTCAAGACAAGACAACTACTAATAGTTAGCCTCATAAGTATTTGCTTAGGTTTCCAGGCTTTTTGCCTATACCAAGGAGGAATTCTCTTTACAAACGAATATGGCCTATTTCATCCATAGACAGTGTGAGACTTGGGACGCACTCGATTGTTTCTCAGCTGGTTAAGGCTTACAGTTACCTAAAAGGCATTGCTGTGTCTGGTTTTCATCCTAGATGTGATTTTTTTGCTGCCTAACACATCAGGTCATATTTTTGGTGACAGCTCGTACCGACCATCGGTCGATTCGACCATCACCAATCAGACCATTTTCACCGACCATGGTCAGACCAACGGTTGGACCAATGCTGATGCGATCAAAACTGGAGCTTGAGCCCCCCCTAATTTGGCTGTAATTTCAATGTAAATTCTAATTTAGTGTAGACGCGTCGCGTCGGTGACTTGATCAATTGACTTAGCGTGCATGATCACTTTGGTCCGACCATCTGGTCGTGACACAACAACCATTTTGACCATACCCTAGGTCTGACCGTGGTCCGACCAATGGTCATACCAACACTGGGAGAGGATGACTGGAAAAATTTGCAAGAATTCTACCATAACCATGCTGCCAATCTGCAGCACCCAGCTTTGAGCGTCCCTAATGTGACCATGTGTGACTAATCTGTCTAAACCACCAAAGCTGCAAGCTGTTTGCAGCACCTGCAATACAGTGCCTAGCTTTGAATATCCCTATTATAGTAGTGGATACTCCAAATAACCGATGATTGAGGTTGGATCGTTCAATGTATCTTGAGGAGGCAAATATTAAATTTGATGCATCGCAGGGTGTTCTCATCACTGGCAATAAGATACCAATAGTGAATGAGCAGCTATGTTGCATGAGAACGATATCTCAACATTACTTCTTATGATTACAGTTCCTGCACCTGTTGCGTTGCGCAAATGAAGTCCTAGATCAATAGAAAGGAGCCCTTGAAAATTAATTATCACAGAAGGGTGCCAAACGGTATGTGAAGAGTTCACTTCAAAATTTTGGGGTGCTATGCAGTCTACTCATCTGCTACTTAAAGTGTTGGTATTCTAGCATTCCACCGTCTTGTTGTTTTATCGACATAACTTTCTCCATCTCCCCCCAAAAGAAACTGTCTGCACTATGTCAGCGCTCTCTCCCCAAATCACGTTGTTTTCATACCTGGCTTTAACAGCATTGGGTGTGTAATACTTAGCAATTAGCTTATTATTAAAGCTGATACAGTACTAGATCTCTTTTCCAGAACATATTCTGTTGTAGAAAATTTTGAAAACGAGATTTCTCTCATAGTCCACTATGTACCCACAAATTCTCAGGTGTTTGAGTTAGACGAAATGGGGGTCTGGGACTTGTTTCTGGAGATTGCGCGTCAGGAATTAAGTTCAACACCTGGTGATCTGGACCCACGTATTGTTGTACGTCTTTATCACTAGCGTGTCGTCTACTTCTATTGTTTGGTTGACTGTCTGACATATTTATAGGAATTTGAGCTCCAACTTGCGCAGGCCCTTGCCGATCATCGCCAATCACTAAAAAGCGGTCTCGAATTCCTCACTCCTGCGCTCATTGTTCAGGATGCAATAGCCGACATTTTTACTCCAGATGTGCTAAACCACAATGACGAAGCCTATGTTGGATTGATCGTACGATACATAGACTTTGCGCTATGGGAGAGTTTTTTGGCCAAGAAAAATATACAGATAACATCGGAACTTTTGTTGGGAATGACAAAGCTCTGTAATGGTATGGGTCTGCTTCGAGATGTGAGTAATTTTTTTTACATTACACATTGATTAATGTTTCTAATATCAGGCTGGAAATCTACAGGTCTGTGTTCTAGTCAGGACAAAAAATGTTGACGCCATCTCGATCGAAATGTGGTTAGAGGCAAAGGCAACGTTGGCCTAGCTTACGAGTTCCTATTGGTACAACTTGTTTGAAGTTGTTTTTGTAATATGTAATTCCTAGGACTTGGCATTTCCACACCGTCTCAAGCACTAGCTATCAGAGTTCCGTGAGAGGTGTCAGATCCACCAATCCAAGCCAATGGAATAGGTAACCCTCAGGTATTTTGGGGGCTACCCAGACCCAGTCTCCGAGACTGTGACCTGTGCAGATTTACCTGTCAAAGGTCCATTTTGCACACTCTTGGGCTTGTTTTGAAGCTCACGGGTACCCACGCCTATCTGTACCTACCCATACTCAGTCTGCCTTGCCTGCTGGATCTGACACCTCTTCGGGCTGAGTCCAGGCTTTGTCCAGGCTTCCAGCAAGGCACTGCTTTCACCGAACTTGTGTGAAGGAAGCTATTTATAGAAGAATACAAATGTCGTCTAGACCCACTCTAGACCTGTCTTGGGATTCAGCTCACTTGTGGCAAATATCTCACAGAGATCGCACCAAGATCATGACATTCGTTTCTGAAATACCATTTTTCTGATTGGACAATACAATGTGGGTGATATAGCAATCATCCATCCGATTCTGAAATTGGCCTGCGACCGCCTGCCTGTCCATTGCCTTTGACTCAGACTCTGATGTTTTTTCACTAAATTATGTTCTTGACTCTTCCCTCTATCACGCCACCCTTGACTCAGACTCTGATGTTTTCTCACTAAATTACGTCCTTGACTCTTCCCTCGATCACACCACCCTTGACTCAGACTCTCATGTTTTGTCACCAAATTACGTCCTTGACTCTTCCATCTGTAACGCCACTCTTGTACCTGTCTATTCCTGATTGTGTTATATCTCCATAACCCGGAAGTGTCTGGACGTCACTATATATTTTTTGAACTCTTTCACCAAACGTTATGGCCTATCACCGGTGGAGAATGTGCCATAAACCTTTTGGGACATCATTCAAAATTACATAGTGACGTTCTTGCAATTCTGGACAAAAGGGTCTTTATATGCACAATCAGGTTGCTACAGTACCTATTGAATTATGGTGTTTTATTATTGGAATCCTGTGATGGACGTCAGTCTGACATTGTGCATGCTGCATTGTGCAGATATGTTGCTCTAGCTCAAACAAGTTCAGACTTTTCTTGGTTTATCAAATTCCACGTCTTCCAGACTTTCACTAGTTTTGCGACTTTGGGCAATTACATATCATCCTCCTTGTGCTGTACTGGCCAACATCAATTTCAGGTAAGGAATCACAATTATCGCCATACCCATTGATCTTCTATTCATTTGCGAGAAGGCCGATCAGCAACATGGCGCCGCTGACAGATCTGGGGGACACCAGTAATTGTGAAATGAACTTGACATCGAAATCTGGGTCAGGACACAACACCGACTCGGACGGCACTAATACTATGTGTGCTAGCATAACCTCCAAAACTGCCAGGTATCTGTACTGAATGACTGTTATGGCATATTCCACTTCATTGACGGTGAAAACTTACTATCTAGTGTTTGTGTGGAACCTTTGGAGGACATTTTTGCCACAGAACACCATGATCGCTTTCCTACACAAACTTTTGAGGAGAAACGCATCCAAGGTCTATTATGGCAGAAGGCAACATGTGTTCCATATCACGAACCATTACCCATTCCAATATTTAGTCGATCAACACTGCATCAAATTTTCAACAGCGCACCGGTTCATATCAATACCTCCAACATTTTTTCAATTCGCGCTGAACAGGAGTTCAAAGGGCCGATTTGGAGAGTCAACAGTGCCGCAAGATTAGTCCTCCCCTATCTCGTCAAGATTAGAGTCGGAACAAAAATCGTGTTCAAAGACATTGATTCCCCTTTTATAGCATATATTGTCACCGGCAAACGCATTACTCGAGGCCATATGACTTACATTGACGTTGTGGCATACAGATTATCCAATCAGAAGCCAATAATGACCAATGTTCGCTGGCCGCCATTCACACTGATCATCCCTTCCACCGTCTGTGCCGACTCGATGAAACTTTGTCGCAAAACCATAGAATGGCAGTCTAGACTTACAAACGCTAAAATGAGGGCTCTTGAGGAAGCTGCATGGAAGGAGCACAGCAGCGATTCAATTTTTCTGCCCTGCATCCTTTCACCAACGGATGTATTCAAATGTCTTGGTCGTAGATTCATGTCTTTGTTTTGTCGCTAAATTTATGAATTGGAATTATTGTTGATCTCTGGAGCGTCGTAGTTTCGACTTGGTTATCGCACACCTTGATTTTGCATCATGTCGAAGTTTAACATTACTGACACAGTCGTCGCGTGCATAACTTCAACTCCATTGCTTCCATGTAGGCCATTGCATACCTTTTTGGACAGAAAACTTAATATTGGCACCGGAAGTAGAATGGCATCTGGCTGTAATACAACCAGATATCATGCTACTACCATACAGCTAGTATATAGGCAGAAAGCAAAGGACGATTCGAGACAGAAATGAGACAATCATAAACTCGGTCAGCTCGGCCCAGTTATGGACACAGAAGATTATAACTCGAGTGCTAACTGCTTCATGGGCCTTGTTCTGTTGTAATCGAGAGGCGCTAACCCAACCACTTGAAGATGACGCCTATGATAAGGCGGTCCAGTGAATATCAGAAATGCGAGCAACAATTGTACACACCTTGGTATTCGGTCAAAACACTCCCATAATTAGGCAATCCGACGTGACATAACAAAGGCAACAATCCTGAACTGTCTTTGTCAAACGTTGATATAGGATTGCTGGGAACAACGTGAGATGGTCATTCAGAATGAAGGAAAGGTACTTACAGAAGATCAAGTCCACAACCGTTGGCTAAGTTCGTAAAGAAAGCCTTACCGAAAAAGCTAGTGCAGAGCACATGGAAAGGCACCCTCAAACATGAGGCTGACCGCGCGAATGAATACCTAGAAGGGAGGGTCAGGGCAAGAAGGAAAGATAGAACAAGCTACCTAGGCTTACCAAGGATATGTGAACGGTGGGGTACTCTATATGACCCGTGGTCTTTGGATAGTTCAAGAAAGTTCTTGAGGAGCGAGGCGTCTGAGAATTCGATGACCAGATCCTTCTGGACGACCCACCCTTCTTTGCCAGTGTGGACGTCGAGCCTTTGTTCGAGAGTCCATCCCCGATCCCATTGATTGCCTTTTTTGATAAACGAACGAAAGGGATGCAGCACCGATCGCTGTTGACCATGGGAGGCTCATAGATGTAGTAGTCGTCGTTGTGTACTCGAATCATCGGTGTAACTTCATCAGGCGATACCTTGTTGAGCCAGTTGGATGCCTAACGTATTTCCGAGACATATTTGCCCTTGTCTTCCGGATAGAAAGAAAGTAGGATTGCACATCCCCTGTTTAATGGTAAGGGAAAAGAATGAAAAAGAAAAAGAAAAAGACAGACCTGAGCAAGGATTTGGACAAAGAATTAACATGGTATGGGTGGCCAAACTTTCCCTTGTATCTCAAAGTCTCCACGCCACACAAGTTCTGTAAGACTTCGTTCAGGGCTTTCATAGACCTTGTCAACATTGCTGATTTGCAATAGCCATAGGAGAAGGTCGAGTTGTTGGGTCAGAATACCGAGCGAGGGAGATGTATGACGACGTCCAGCGACCAAGTCTGAAGGCTTGTTAGAGGATGAGAAGAGTGATTGAAAGAGGGAAAAATAACTCACAAGTCGATCTGGCCAGGGATACCATTCACGGTCCACCTTGGCATTTGAATTGCCTGCTCGTTCACGTTTTTGAGGAACATTGTTGAGAGGTGGATCATTGGTGGGTGGTTGATTGCCCTCAACACCCCATTCTAAACGTTTGGAACGGTGAGAAACGTGAGGATTAGGGAGCAAACACTGTACGTACCGACGTCAAACCCCACAGGTGGCTCGTGCATTCCTACCTCGTAGTCGCTTATGTCGCTGTTCAGAAGATCAAGGGCCTTCTGGCACACTTGTCGTCAATAAACTTCATGGGCAGTCAGGGTTTCCGCGTCTTAAAAAGCCTGTTCGTATTCGTACAGGTTCCAATCTATACCAGTGAGGGGCGAGGGGGACGGAGCCTGACTGGGAGACTCAGAGATCGAAGGGAAGTAACCATTGAGCTTGGTTGGGTGGAAGGGTGGCAATTCCGATGGTGGATACATGGGCTGATTTGGATCAGATAAAGCAGAAACAAGAAGTGCACGCAGGGCATCTTCTTGGACAATGTGGTTGGTGTTAGGGACTCGGATGGCAGGAAGGCTGGGAGGAGGGCGTGGAGGGCATCTACGAGCAGCCTGAATTGCAAGGGCATGTTCCCGACTAGTTGTGCGTTGTGCGATCTCCGTACAGTGAATAGATCAAATACGATCGTAAGATGTATTGTATGGAGGATTATTATAAGGCCATGGATTATAAGAATAAGCTGTCGGAAATTGCGGTGCTGAAGTGGGAGGGAGATATATAACAGGTGTTGTGTAAGTGTTCGTGATTGGTGCCACAAATGATCGTGTGGTAGATGGTCCAGGAATATCTTGAGACTGAACTGTGTAGGTGTTCTGATGGTGCAGAAGCGAGGGAAATGAACTTGGCGGAGGTATGGACGAAGTGGCGTGTGACTGTATGGGCACGTTCTCTTGGTCGGTGTTAGATCCACGTTGACCACGAGTCGACGACCACCATAGAGGCCGACAAAGCGGGGATTTGCCTTGAGCTCGCTTGTGCGCGCCCCAAGCACTGCTTTGATCTCGCTGATGTACTCGCTCCGTGTGTATTTCTTCCCAGAAGTCAACGGGATTACAAGAGCGGTGGCGATCTCAACAAGATCGTCCTTGGTCTTTGTTGAAAGGGACCCCGAAAATGCTTGAGTTGGTCCCCTGGCCAATCGCTCGGCCTGTTTCTGGGAGAGGGCAATCTCTTTTTTTTCTTTGCGTCGTCTTTCATCGCCTTCTTCTTCTTCTTCTCTTCAAGGAG
Source organism: Psilocybe mexicana (assembly GCA_019721455.1). NCBI lineage: Eukaryota > Fungi > Basidiomycota > Agaricomycetes > Agaricales > Agrocybaceae > Psilocybe > Psilocybe mexicana. The sequence goes on from JAIFHD010000788.1 coordinate 11,562, forward strand.
CCTCTCAAATTCGACACGGCCAGACCCAGAGATTGTCCATCGTGCTCCAATGTCGATTTTGGTCGATTTTCCTCCTCGTTTTCCTTTTGTGTGGTATCGTTTGTGATAATCGTTAAGCCGACCAGCTGCAATGGCACAGGGAGTGTTTGATCTATCCAAATCCTTCTTTAAACGTTCATTCAGAATTCTCGGCCCTTAGATCCGCATTTTCGCGCAATGCAAGTTCAAGTTTGGCATCCGATGACATCCACGGTTCGAAAGCAATTGGTTCCATGGGTCGCTGTCTACGAAGATCGCAAAGTGTGGGAGTTGGGAAAGGCAGTGGCTCGAGGAGGTCATTTTCTGTGTGAGTGTCTTCTGCGTGGTCGGATGGATCCAACTCATTCGAGGTTGACTGCATTCCAGAATCAGAGGCGGCGGGATCTCTTTCTGGTTGAAGTTCAACAGTTTGGGAGTTGGCGGATGTGGTTTCGCTGGCTTCGATCAACACTGTTTGGTCGGACGTGGACGCGACTGACTGAGATATTCTCGTGAGTTCCAGATCCCGAGTCATCTGAGACTGTGACATTGATTCGTGCGTCCTTATCGTCATTGTCAAGGTCAATGTCATCGTCATCGTCTTCATTGTCATCGTCGTCTTGATCCTCGACCGTTTCGTTGATATTTGCAAGTGGGAGAGGATTGTAGGCTTGAAACCCAAACACGGCTTGCGGATAGGAAGGTGGAAGATGAACTCGTGTTGACGATAGAATACTTGGTGCAAAATCCTCATCAGTGAAGATATCTGGGTTAAAAGGACGTATTCCGCTTTTTTCAAATGCCTTGAGTATTGTTTCTGCTTTAAACGACTCATTCCGTGCTCGCATGTACTCCTTAACAAAATCTTGTGCAGGAATCTCTTCCCCTGTTTCTCGGAGGACTTCGTCGCATTGCTTCGAAAATATGATTGCCAGTGGACCGAAAATCCCAAAATTAAGTGGCTGGAGCCGATGTGTTGGGTTTAATCGAGCCGCCATCCGCATTGACACATAATACTGAAGTCCTGAAGTAAGTATTTTGGATATCAATGTACTGCTGTCACTCACGAAATATCATCATCCTCCTCCAGCCATTCCTTTTCAATTTGACTCCCAGAGAAATTGAAACCAGGTTTAATCGAGCCGCCATCCGCATTGACACATTCAATGATTGTGGTGAGTTCCAGATTGTCGCTTTTTGCTCGATAACTTGGCCGTTGGTTTCGTGGTATAAAAAACTTCTCCGGAGATCGTTTTCTTCCTCCTCCACGCTGACAACCCTTTTCATCCATGTTCCAGAGGTTCTCCCAAGGTCCTTGAGCACCTTTTCAAGGAGGTCAAAATGGTTCTTGACCGTGGTCCGATTGAAACATTGGACGCGTTTTGGATCCAGTCCAGATGGCCTCCCAAGCTTGACAGTTGGATGTCGGTGAAGATCTATTTTTTGGAAGGGGTAATTCGACCCATGGTGATGTATGTAACCCTTGTGCGTGTATTCTTTTTGCTGACTGGCTCGCCCTGGTCGGCGAGTTGTAGTAACCATTCAACAAGCACTGTCTCCTGAACATGACTGAGGATCTTCTGAGACTCGTGAGTTTCTCTTGTACTCTTATGTTTCCCCTTGATACGATTGAGTAGGGTGCCATACGACACGTTGAATTTCTGAGCGACGGCGTAGATAGAGAGACATGGAGTATCAGGAGGAAGGCTATGCTGAGCATCAATAAAGGAAAGGGCCTCTTTTAGCCGTGCTTCCCTGCTTTCCTTCTTGCGTATGCCAGAGGTCCTGCCCCCTGCCTTCCCCATCGACGAGCCATCCAGGTGTTTGGTGTTCAGACTACGCGAAACGCCCCTAACTGTGTGCCGTAGTCGGAGTTTAAATTCTCAACAGAGTCTCAGCGTTGAGCAACCTTCCTCTGTACTTGTAGCCCAGAATACTTGTAGCCCAGAAAAATATGTAGAATGTGCTTTAATAGAATATATATGCCCTGACAAAACAAAAACGGAGAGAAATGAGCAATATTTGGCTGGCGGGGTGAAATGAGGCCGTTTTTGGGTGTTTAAAGTCGTCGTCCTCACTTAGTATTCAGTGTAAAATTCTCAAAATTTCAGAGTATATGCACGTAACCCATTTCTATAAGACTACCAAATCTCAGATTTAACAGAGTTGTGGTTGTAGAGATATGAGGCAAAATATATCGATTTACAAACACTAGACCCCCTCACAAATTCCAGGGTCATGATAGGAAGTACTGGTATCTTCCGTCCCTAGTCCCCAGCGTCGTTAGCGATTTCGAGATCCGCCCTAGGCCTGTGTGAAGAGGATGACAGGGGCGACACTGACATAGATATTTAGATAGTTTATTCCTCTTCAACTCTCAATGTCCAAAAGATGTCCGAATAAAAAGACTTCAGCATCTATTCAATTTTGCAAAGCCCAGCCGGGCCGTAGGCCGTCTGTCAGAAGGCCTCAGCAGTAATTGTACACGTGCTCATTACTTACACAGCCACCTCAGAACCGCCAAGATGCTCTCTGTCGTCTTCAGCAATGGTGGTCCTCACCACGATATCAGTTGACACTCCTCCACGCCCCCAAAACGGATGGACTCATGACTATGTCTGCGATGTGTTATTATTCTGAATGAATGGACACCTCACATTTGGATATCTTGGAATCCCACATCGTGATCCGCAACTCAATGCTCAACGGACACCATCGTGACGTTTCTTTGGACCTACGGCACAATCGGAACGAGATGTATTCCTTGAATTGTTCCTTTGGCATATTCTGGTGATTAATTCTCTATCTGAAGCTATTTCCACCATCTGATAATTCATGGCAAACACTCAGAAATCCGAGAAACGTAGGAATCAACTTAGATTCTCCATGTATCCTTTATTGATCTATTAAACAGAACCCGTGAATGCACGACAGTACTTGACCGCGACTAACCTATCTGCCCACCAACATCTTCAATGCGACCTCTACATAAACAAAGTCTACAACGATTCTCCCCTTCATCGCAAAGAAACTACCGCTTTGTCTCCCACCACCAACACTATACCTGCACATTTTCAACGGGGTCTAAAATGGGAATCTGTTATCCATTCCTCACTGAACACATCGAATCTACTACTTCAAATTCCCTCGACCCCTACAGATGGATCAACGCTGTTACAGAATATTCTCGCAGACGACCGAGACCACTTCTTCATCACCGGCTTGACATTTTGGCCCCCAAACGATGCGTTTCAGGAAAAGTTTGACAAGAATGGCGTACAATCAATTATGTTTGGACTGTCTAAACCCGACTTTCTTGAAATTTCAAAGCATGATGGAAAATTACACTGGAGAGTCATCGACGCCAAGGCTTCACATCATGTCAAGGTGGGAGAATAACCTGAACATATCCAGATTTCCAACTCATTACTTTCGCACAGAATTCGCATTATATCCAAATTTATTTCTATACACTGTGTTTGGAGTATATATTGTGCGACTCACATTATCAACCGACCCACAATCCTGGCATATGGCTTTCCACCGAAGACGTACCTGTGTCGGATATCACGGCTTGTATAACCACAATCTCAATGGATCTTCTAAACGCCTCTTTTGAGGCTGTTGTTTTTAAAGATCTGCCAGCCGTCATTTCCACACCAGCCGACAAAGTAGCCTGGCACTACAACCCACTTTGTCGCAATTGTGACTACCAGGCGCAATGCAAATCGAGAGTTGAGGCCAAACGGGGCATTGGTCAAATCCCTAATCTATCCATCGACGACGCTTCTGTATTGGAGGCTGTGCTTGCAGTGGCCAGGTCAAACATTGGTGATAACGTAGAAAATGTCTTACCTGACATTGAAGAGCTGGACAGTCTATTCAAAACCCCAACAAAGCTGGATCGCGTCAACTGTGAAGTACCTTCGACGTTCAAGCGTGCACAAAAAATACTCTGCGTTTCACAAGTTTCAGGTTCAACGCGACGTAGTCCTATCCTCGAGGCCGTGCAAACACGCAAGCCAACGGTAACATCCACCTTCTGATAGTAAATATCTATCTGATCTATTTTCCTTCGATAAACCTCAGGTGAAACAACGATACAGTTATACGTGTCCGCGTCAAGAAGATATTGCTGTCATGCTTTCTATCCTCAGGAATCCATCGAAGAACGAAGACTGTGTATACCACATCACTCTCCATTCGACATATATGTTAGACTATTCTCGACTTGGCCCAAACCCAATAACGTCAATAGTCGCAACCCTTGCGGAAGTGATACGCACTTTGGGACAACTACGCAACGAAATGGATAAATCTTTGACGTCTCACGTCTATCTCTGGTCGCAACAGGAGTACGACATCCTGCAGCATCGTATTTTGGCAGCAACACTTTCAGACAATCTCTCCGAGATCGAAGATGCCAAAACTTGCATAGCCGCATTTCTCCATGGCCCTGAGATCATACATACACTGTACCAACCAATCCTTTTTCACCATGCAATGTTACAGGCTTTCGAAAAGAATACTTATCTGGGCCAATTTTCCACCTCCGTATCAAATCAAATTGGATACGTCACAAATCCTCCTCCTCCTCAGCATTCGACACAATCACCGATTGACAACAAACTTGGTCGACAAAGTTCCCCCGGTCAGGTCCACTGTCTCAAATTCAGCGAGACAGGACAAGTTACAATATTGAAGCACGAGCTAGAGCAACACCTTTCACTTCCGGTGCCAGGATACTGGGACATCGAAGACTGCATTGCCACTCTTTTGCCAACCAACATCGTCTATCCTCCGACGGCTGAAGTTTTCGCTCACAACCAAAATCTGGAGGTTGTTCAGCAGATCCATGACATTCATCATTCCTGTCTCTACTCTCTCCTCTGCGCTTATCGAGAATTAGCTGTCAACTCTAATGGCCAGAGCTTATTGCTAACTGATTCCCAGCCATTGATATCGACACTTGCAATAGCATGCCACCAACCCCGTCTCCGGAAACTTTTCTTTGTCCAACAGGTAAGGATATCTTATATCGAGTCAGTTCAGGCACTTATGAAGTCTAAAGCTTGAAATCGTTACACGCCTTCGTCAACTTTGGAAGTCACGAATGGATCGTTGCGAAGATTCAACCATCCTGAAATATATCGGACCTACCACCAATTTAGAGACTCAAGAACACGTATTCGAAATCATTTCTGGCAATATAGACGCTCCACGTTCTGATCGGACCATCGATCTTTACGACTATTTGCTTGTTCCTGCAGAAATTGACAACTGCGGAATGCCCCTTGAATTATTGTTTGACGACATCAAACTATTTCATGTATCCGTGCCCCTCAACAATCACGATATGTCTCTTTGGGACCGTCAAGACACAAGAATCAGGAATGGTTTACTTCTCGCCACCGTGCTTCATATCAAACAGATCAACAGTGGTATGGTCAAAACGGCTTCCATTCGAACATGGGGAACAGGTAGTATCCTTACACCGGGATTAGCCTATCGTTTGTCACCTCGCCTGGTTGATTTGAACACCCTTAAAATTCTCGCTGCACTTCTTCAAATTGATTTGAAGTGGAAAACAGAGAAGTTGCATTGACCTTTAGCGGTCCATTGCAACATACCTTTCGTTCAGTTCCTCGTCGAACCACTGTCATTAGCATGCGTCCCCAAAGATGTCGAAAATGTATACATCAGAATCAACTCTACCATTGAAGACCGCATACGTCAAACGCAATCCAATCGGCCACTTCTGGCATCTTCTCAAGAAAATGCTGTCAATGCCGTCCTGAGGAGTTTTCTGTGCGCCATTTTGGGTCCTCCAGGTAATGTGATATATCTCTTTTTGAGAAAACCTCCATATCAACCCGACTTCTTCTACAAGGAACCGGAAAGACACACACATTAAGCGCCTGTTTGCTACGTGTCCTCGAGGTTCAACACGCAGTTCGAGGACAAAGTGGCAGTGTTAATATCATCATTACATCTACACGTCCTGCTGCTAAGATATGTTATGACAAGCTCCTGGAAATCATTTCGACACATAAACGCTTTGGACCCTATCTATCAGGATCACCGTCCGAATGGTTGCAAAGCATCGTTGTGGACATGATACACAACCAACACCGGCCAACCAGAAACAATAAGAAAGACTGTGTTTACGTCGGGACCATTTATCAGGTAAGCCTTGTGGATCTCTGTAATTGTTCGCGCTAACTACTGAATGTAGATTGCCAATCTCCTTCGACGCTTTAATGTCAAAATCAATTGCTTACTTGTGGATGAGGCCAGCCAAATGACTGTTGCATCGTTGGCACTGATTGCTGAATTTCTCGATACGAGCAGTCGGCTCATTTTTGCTGGAGATCCTCAGCAACTAAGTCCAGTGACACTCACAAAATATCCAAGACGTCCCAACGGCAAAACTTTACACGGATCCATCTTTGATTTCATTATGTCCCTTCCTTCTTCCAACCGCGAATGTGATGGCCCCAATATTCTTTATCAATTGACCGAAAATTATCGGTAGGCCACATCTCATATCATACAGAAAAATATCACTGACCAATTACAGCTTGGATCCAGCTCTATGTCGTGTCGTCTCAACCAATTACCCGTCTCCAATGACCTCGCAATCAATGCATCAACCTTCGATAACCTTTGGATCTGGCATTTTTCGAAATCAAACTGAGGTAGACACTGTGATACCACAGACGATTCAAGGTGTCGCCACTTCTCTCGTTCGTTCATTAATGGATGTACAAAACAATCTTCCCCAAACTTACGTCCATCCGCCTACAAGACCTGATCGCCAACACGTTCACTTGGAGAATCCTACACAATATCCTAGAATTTCGCTTCTGTTTCTAACAATTCAGTACATTTCCGCAACCAACCGTCCCGTGACATATGAGAGCCAGCTCAAGGGCGAGGCTATGGCAGCGGTTGCATTGCTACATTATCTTCATTCTCCAAACGAGTCTTCCTTCGTCGCAACTCCTTATCGTCTTCAGCGGGATGCAGTAAACCAAATTCTGTATTCAACGGCTTCCAGTTTACCAGGATCATACCACGCTCCGTGTGTCACTGTAGACACTATAGAACGCCTACAGGGTACGTCATATTTTCCATCGACGCTCAACGGTCGATCCTTACCTACATATACAAATAGGTGCAGAAGCTGAACTTGTCATTTGCTTACTCTCAGCACAACAGAACAGTTCCGATATCGACTTCTTTCTTGCTAACAAGCGATTGAATGTTGCAATCAGCCGTGCCAAGAAGCTGTGTGTTATCATCTCGACCGACATCTTTCACTTAAATCCTGCCTTACTGACCCACAACGAAACAATCAAAGGTTTCCACTTGTTGAACACATTTCATCAGAATTCATGGCGTTTACATTGGACGGTTAACATTGACGACATGTAATCTGTACGATTCTTTGAATACGGCATACAATCCAGTGCTATGAAGGGATTTAAATTTTTTTACTACATAGCCTTCCGACATTTTCTGATTCAATATAGTATGCCATACATCTCTAACTCACAATTGTATCGCTATCATACTTTGGGGTTGATCACTGCCGGAGAATCCTCACAAACTGGAAGTACAAAGTAGCATTTTTCAAATCTAAATATTACGTGGAGAATGTCTGGAATGAAGGCTCATACAAATTAGCTGCTGAAATAACAACCTCCAAACGTTCAACGACCCACTTGTCGTCACCTGGGACCGAAACAACGAGAATGTAGAATGTACATATTCATAACAGCACTACCAAAGAAACTTTGGGAACAGACACATGATATTAGAAAAGGAGAGAAAAGGGATATTGAACAAGACTGGGTCGGGGAGTTTACTAGTGAGAGCGTAAGGTTCAGGTACAATAACGAAGTAGCGTTGTGCGACTCACCGGTATATCATTCCATTCTGAGTATAGATGTAACCAGGCGAGTACGCCTCTTGAAGAATGGACCCTTGGTCAGCGATTCTTTTGGAGGTAGATTCTCCTTGTTGCCCTCGTCGCCGTCATCGAATTGATCAATTGCCTCAGTGGGATCATTTATTATCTTCTTCATCCATTGACACAACGCATCTCCGGTACGAAGATGGCTTGCAACAGTGCCCAAAATGTCCTCTTCGACGTCGTCTTCAATAATTATATTCCTGCCAGAGATCTCTTTTCGGGGACGAAGAGGCTGTCTGTCAGAAAAGGATAAAAACGAGTCAACATCTGCTTCATATGACTCCGAAACAGACACAGAGGCGTCATTGTTATCGCTGGACACATCTGATGCCATAGTTATAGACATAGCATCGTGCCTTCCATCTACATCGTCTTCGTTGCGGAACCGGTTGGTGGATGTTTCATGCAACAACACTTCGTCAGCGACGTCTGACATATATGAACCTCCGCTGTCAGGTGCTTTGTGGACATCTTTGATTTCTTGGCGGAACCCCACAAACGGCAGATTCGTTGGGACATCAATAGATCGGTCTATACCACAACAACGGTATTAGTTGGTGGTTTAGCAGAACAGTGGCATTAAATTTTACCTGATCTTTTACGATACTGAGAATACCATAGGTTATTTCCTTGTTTCAACAGCTGGCTAACGTCGACTACATGGAGAGTAACAATTAAGCGAAGTTAATGATGAAGAAAAACAAAACTCACGAATATAACCGCACTTGGAGCGACCTTCGCCACTGATACCACAAGTGAGGACAACACTGTCTCCTCCATTGCCGTTGTAATCATGAACGACCATAGCTTTAACGGTGCGACCATGAAAACAGTTTGGTAAAGAGAAATCGTGGTCCTTTGAATACAATCCGAGCAGCTCAGGTCGAACTGGCCTTCCCTGTCCATCGAGCGGACTATGAAAAGGTGAATCCAGACGAACAGGGGCGAAACAAATCAATGCTTACTAGGCAATTTCCCGAAGCTTGGGTGGAAGAGGATAGTTCTGGTATGTTGTCATGTTGATCGCGCTTTGTTGCTTGTGGACAAGGATATCCTCGTCGCTTGATGCTGCGTTATCCACCAGGACCATCTTTGGAGAAACTGGCGACCTTCAAGACAGGTTTCTTGCCATCCTTTATACAAATCCAGAGGACGCAATAAAGCACTGAGCACATTCAGAACCAAGTACCAAGCAGAGAACTTAGAAGTTCCAACTTCCAAGAGAATCCATGACTGTTGTTTGTTTTGCTTTGTTTGATCTTCAGGACAACTTCGGGACAACTTCAGGACCCAACGATGTCGATGACAGCATCCTTGCAGCATCCCCCCTTTCCCTTACCTATATCTACTACAAACAGGTTCAATGAATAACATAACTACCCCAACGCCACTCCCATTCATTGACATAAGTCATCAGATCATATCTGGGCTCACGTCGCTCGACTTGTCCAAGACCGGTTCAAGAGTGCAACAAGAGTGAGAAACAATCACACCACCGCCTCGTACATTCCGTTACATGGTATGTACAGCATACTGGTAGACTCCTGCGTTTCTTAATCAAAATCTTACGTATATCTGACCCCTACAGACTCGCCTTGGACTCAATCTCAGGATGCTAAACCCGACAAACCAACCTTGCCCTCATCACACTCGGTGCGAACGGAAGGCCCTTCATGGCTCAAACAGGACAAAGTTACAGATGAGGTTCGCCACGGATTGCCAGAATGTCTTTAAAGAAACTCGGAATCACTGGTTTTTGCCCTCATTCGCCATCTTTGAATTCACCTTGGTTTCTTGATTCGATGAAAATATACTCACATATTGACGATACCTCGTGAGTCATGCCTCTTTTTCTCGCCGATATGCTAACATTGACCTGTAGGCAACCATCCTCACTTGTATCATCGTTGTTTCCAAATGAAATTTGGGACGAAATCACAAGCTACTTTTGTCATAAACGAAGCGCCTTGAACCTTCAACGGACCTCGTCGACTCTCCATTCTATTGTTTCAAGGAGAATCTACCGCGATGTTGACATATCAGACCTATCGGCTAGAAGATTCATGAAGACATTGATTGAATCCAACCACGACTACGGAGACTACACCCGACGTTTTGTTTATCGTTCAACATCGAACAGTGATGGCTACCTCACCTATCCCCTCCTCGCCAAAGCATTGCACTGTCTCAACCGACTCGAGAGTTTGACATTCCATATACCACCAGACTTAACATCCTTTCTTTTTGATTTACTCCACGCGTCATGCGCCATATATCCATTCGCCTACGGTCAAACCCATCGCGTCATCACTTCGCTACGAAAAAAGCCTTCCATACCCCGCTTGCCATGTCTTAATTTGCGGGAACTCAACATCTATGGGGACATCAGACTCGTCGAGTTTGCCACTTATCGATCCTTGTCGTCTATATCCATCAGCATTCCGATGGACGAAAGTCACCTCACCCATTTCCTTGATGCCACTACAAATTTTACAGGCATCAATGAAACGATCAATACTCTTGCTCTTACATTTTCTAACAGTGTCGGTGGAGCTATTGCCAATTCATTATGGACAATTGGATTTGGCTTTAAGGCTCTCCAACACATTTTTCTTCGAGCCCCGGCGGTAAACGCACTGGTATGGAACTATTTTTCATCTATGAAGCCTGTCTTACTAGTTTGTTATAGGAAGCATCCGCTACATTATCTCTTTCTCCGCCCATCTTCCCAAATCTTGAGTCATTTTCTCTCAATGCAGGAAATATTGTCGAAACCGTCAATACTTATACTGAAAGTGTCGCCCTCAAATTGCAACATGAACATCTGATTTCCGCAGGACGTCTACGACCACACTTCATGAACGCTACTTTTGGAACGAAGACTTGGTCCAAAGATATCACCCAGGACCAGGAAAGGTGGTATCTGAAACACCAGTGCACCATGGCCCCCAAGTCATATTACGACGATTACATTGGTTTTTATGGTCCATTGTTTTGGGATGTCTATTATTGCCCTCTTCAACCTTTCGTTCTTCATGGCGTGAACATGTTTGTTACCGATGTCTGACCATTCGAATCGCTACGTTAATATATATATACCTCAAGAAATATGATCAATTCTTTGGTCCTTCTTTGGTCCTTCTGGAATCGTTCAAACTTCAAGACGACTACCCAACGATCACTCGTCTCATCTGCCGCGAACCAACCCTCCACCTCCAACACCCTCCATCTCCCTCTCACCACCCACCTCCTCCTCATTTTATCTCGCACCCTCTCCTTGCCCCCTCCTCCACGCTTAGGCAACCAAAATGGATAACCACCAAAGTCATGAGATATTCGTAACCCAGATGGGACTCGGAGGCTATGCAGAAGGATACGATGGTGAAATGACCGGCCTTATGATGGCAGCCACTCAAGCCTCGGCATATTATCTACTTCTTCTCAGCCGCCATTACTTCGATCTTCGATCCCAGACCAAGGCCGGCGCAGGCATATGCACATACCTTCCACACCAAAATCTACCATTTCCTTGACACGCACCAGGACTCCACAGTCCATATGTCTCGATGCCCTGGCCATTCCAATATTACCGGAAATGAAAGAGCAGTTAAACTCGCCAAAGAAGCAACCAAATTAGCATGTAAGACACCTTTTTGTGTTACAAGCCCAAACGCCCTCAAACGCGCCAAAGCCCAAACGCTTAAATCATGAACACGAAATTGGTCGAACACCCCAAAGATCGGAGGCTTCGCACCAGCCAACCACTTCTCTCCATCCCTTAAATTCCCGACGCCTTCCTTCCAACAAGTTCAAAACCTAAAGAAGTCTAGGGAATTATTCGGTCGAATTATCCAATGTCGAACAAACCACGGCTAGTCATAGGCAAGTTTCTCAGCGATTTAATGTTCAGGGAGACATTCACTGCCCATGCGGAGAAGGAGAGGTGTCCCAGATATTCTCGCGCTCGTCCAATTTTACACGAAGCATCAAGTTATATATTTCTACCAGACATTTTTGGAACCTTGCCGGGCGTTAAATTCCTTGCAGACTTCCTACGAATATCAGGCGCACTCACACGATTAGGAGGCAAAATTCTTCCTCGAGAACCTCCACTCTTTGACGACGAACTAGCACCGGACGCTGAAGATGACGAGTCTGACGTCGATTTATGACCAATCCGACAACCACTCGATAATCATCCTTTTTACTCCCTTCGTAGATCCCTAATCAAAAATGCACATTATCCATTTTTACTCCTTCTGTCTCTCCTTCATTTCTCTTGCACGATACAACTCGGAGTTTGAGCTTCATCTTGACAAGTTGACTCCCATCAACATCACACTCAACTCTTCACACAACAATTTCTTGCAGATAAACAAACCACGTCACCAGGTTTTTCCACACCTAATAGTAGTAGCTAAATTAGCGTAGAAAGGTGTAGTTCTACACCCGTGCG
>JAIFHD010000794.1:0-14771 GCA_019721455.1 Psilocybe mexicana
CAACAAACTCAATACAGCGTATGAAGTTTGCACAAAATGTGAATCTGGGGAGTACTTCATGAAACCACCTGGCCCAAGGTGATCACGGACAAGAGTGGCACAAGCATGCGCGGATGTGTGCACGCGGGCGAAGAAATGCCCAATGTCGACTGGCGAGCGCTCCAAGGCATTTTGGAGACCGAACGAATTTAGAACCAGCATCGCATAGTTGTAGTAGAATCGAGAGATCAACTTCTTGTATTCTTGTGACCGCACTGGTTCAGCTATACCGACATCAGCTAAAATTCTAGGGAGAAAATGATGGAAGGCTTGTCTCACCGTCCCAGTTGCGCATTTCGATCCATTTCTCTCTCCAGTCACTGATCTGACTCTCGAAACCTTTGATGATGAGCAGGTAGTTGAGGTCGTCTTTCAATCCAGAGGGCGAGTCGGTTCCGCTGTAGAGCAACTCCAAGCTCCGCGAGAGGATACGTTGCAGTTCCTGAAATGATCGATTTAATTTTAACAAAGCCAATTCTCCGTTTCAAAAAGTTACTTACAGTATATGCGGCCAGTGATGCGTCAGTCGGAGCAGCCACATGAGAGGTGTACCACGCAGTCGTGTTTCTAATGATATAACTAGATAAACCATGTTAATTTAAACAAGATCCTGTGATAGTCAAAGTATTGGAATTGACGCACTCTTCTTTCACCGAACTCGGCTTCCCCATCTGAGCGCTGAAACTCCGGTCCAAACAGAAGCAAAGAAGCCATGTTCTTTCGCGATTGTGGACCTCAATGTCTCTGGATCTGCCTTCTTGAGTATCTTGACTCGTCACAGCAGTCTTCCGATGCAGGTTGAGGTCGGTTGCCATCCTGAGTCTCTGTGAGTTTGCTGTAAAATTTCGGATATTAAAAGGAAAAGCTACCTGATGGCCATGCCCAATAGCAGCCAGGTCTTATCCTGTTCATAGCGTTCTACAGCACCACAGCCCCATAAGGCAAGAAGAAGATATGCCTGAACGATCTCGACAGATTTGTAGCCCTTCGCGGGAACGCTGAAAGCCAGTCTTTTGGCCAGTTCCGTTAGTTTGGGATGTAGGTCGGGCTTTGCGGTATAGAATTTGCTTGCGATAGAACAAACTGAGAATAAGGTTAGCCACTACCCATTTGAAGATGGAGAGAAGAAGCAACATACTGGTCGTTAACAGGAAAGGAGACCGAGAACAAATAAGAGACGGTGTGTGGAAATTACGGTCAAGCAAGTTACAGTGCATCTAGAAGATAAGCATTAGGATCACAATTCCACAGAACAGTACGATCTGTAATTACATGAACATGATCAAAATATCTAAGACGAATGGATCAGAGGTAATTGTTTCCCGATAGACGGAGACATACATATCAAAGAGCTCAACGACTTCTTCGGTGGTAACAAAACTGAGCATTTCTGGCTGAACTTGCCGCTCGATATAAAGCCGTCGAAGAGGCAGAATTGTCATTGGGCCTGAAGCGGGACAAAAAGGGAGTTGTAAGGGGCTGAACAACGGGGTCGATAGGAATGATCCTTACCAGGCTTGAAGTAATTGTCACTAGCAACGCCGACTTTGGGATTCTCGTCGTTGTTTGCTCTTGCCATCAATCCAATTGGATTAGTAGATTGTTGAGCCCTTCGGTTTGCTAGACTAGCCTCGGCAAGCAATCCCAAAGGATTCAAGGCATTGTCAGGCAGAGAATGAAGTTTGGGCGATCCCGGGCCGTGATGAAATGGTTTCGCATTGGTGTAGGTCGTTGATGGTGGAGGGGGTGTTGGTGACTCGGCGAGAAGAGCATGGGTACCGGCCGTTTGTGCAGAAGGAGAAGGGGAGCGCGAGATCATCCCAGATGTGATGCTTGGGTTTCCTATGGATCGTAGAACCGTATCAAGGGTTCTTTCCATCTTGCGCAAAGAGCGAGTGAGGATTTCATGTTTCCTGCTCTACAATTAGATCCTTGCAGAGAAGAATCGAAGAAGAGAAAACATACTTAGACGACCTCTTGCCTCGGTTAGACTCTTCGAAGATGCACTCATGGTTTCCCGACAAGCAGCGTTTGCAAGGAGGGCCTTGCTCCGCACCAACGCACTTCATCTTCAAACGCCGACACACCGTACAAGCGCTGTAATCGAAATGATCAGCATCGCGTAATGAGGGCCAATGGGGTTTCGGTAAAAGCAAAATTGACTAACCGAGATCCTCGGGTAGGCTTCGCCTTAACCTCCTCTTTCTCCGCCACAGGGCTTTGGATGTCGGATTCGTCATCCTTGCGAAGCTTTTTGCGGCTCTCGTTCATGGTGCTATTTGAAATAGAGGAAGAGGGTCGTTTTCCGTTGAGGTTTGAGGAAGAAGACGGATACGCATGCTCTGTGGGCGGAGTGCCAATAGTATCCGAGCCTTGGGAAGAAGGCGAGGAATAATTTGGAGGCAGAGACAAATGTTGAGGAATATGGGGTGGATGGTGCTGCTGTTGCTGGTAATTGGCGTAATACGGGGGATAGAGGGCGAGAGCCGGGTCGATGGGTATTGAGGGCGATGGTGGTGGTTGCATTGACTGCTGGTTCATTGAGTGATCGTTGTGCATTGAAAAATCCTGGTGAGGAAGTAAGTGGTCAGGATACGACAGTGATGGGAAGTATTGCGGTTGGGGTGCATAGGGGGATGAATAAGCGTAGGGTGATGGCGGCATCACGGAGCGCATGGTAGTATCGAAGAATGCCAGCTTGTATGACAACGGGGTTGTACAATCTTGCGCAAAAAAGGAGCCCAAAAAGTTGAAGCAAGGCGAAATGCAGAGTCGAGGAATCCCTTAAAACCAAAGAAAAGAGACAACTCACGTGTGTATATAACTTTGAACGAATACAAGTTCGCGTGGCGGTAAGAGTTTCGAAGGCAGCGGTTGGGAAACTGAAAAGAGAGTGAGAAAAGACTTGAGAATGGAATACAGATTGGAGATCCCACCTATGGGGAAAAACTTACACGATTGGACAGAAACGAAGCTCGGAGGCAGATAAGCCTGATTCCACAGTATCGAACCGAATTTCAGGTTCAACCCACGGCGCCCCACAATTTCAGCAGATCTTCAGCTGCCACAGGTTGTGATATGTCGGAAAACAAAACCGTAACGGAAACAGAGAACAGACAACAGTCCCATGTCACACTGTCACCCTTCCGTCACTCTCCCCGTTAGACGCCAATCTCACATCCGACCTCCTTCTTTTAGCACATATCCCTCGCCGTTCCTCTGGCTCACGAACAACACTACGGTACCTTTATCTGCACTTCTTTCTGCGATTATACCACCTATTTTCGCCCGTCCCGACACCCTGGGCGCATGATCCCTGGCTCGACTTTAAACTCGCTTTACAGTGTGCTCATTCTATTTTAGAGCCCCGTCTCGTCTTCATGTCTTCTTTGCCATCGAGAGACCAAGTTCCGAACCGCCGCGCTATCTGGAGGTCTCGCGCTGATCGAGGCATCACAGTCGGTCATCATAGAATGACGCCCTTCATCTTTCATGCCTCCCTTCGCCGTTTGGCTTAATCGTCGCGTTTCGTAATGTCCTGACAGTCCGCGATAAACGTACTTCCAGAATCAAGAGAGTACTTTGCCACATAAGAGATCCCAGACTCGGATTGTCGAGGCGGGCGGTGGAAACGACATTTTCCAAGGTATATCATTCTCTCCCTCCTTTTTGTCAATTGCAAGGCTATATCCCGAAGGATACCAGAATCCGTATATCTTGAGATGGATGTCACTGATCTACTCATCTTACCTCGTGTCGGGTGACAATCAGGCTGAAGATACGCCAAACAACAGTCTGACTCTAGGATTTCTTTCCATGTTTGCATGAAAACGACATTGACATACCATTCCACACCGAGGGCGAAGACAAATCGGGGATGCACTGGTACCATGGGAAAGGTTTCAACACCGAAAAAGAATTACCTCGGTATCCAATAATCTTCCCCGAATTTGGTCACAGTCCTAATCAGACCGTTCGGGGTGATGTTCTTCACCTCTTGAATTATTATTGGGTTTCTCACAATGGAATGGATGATCAGCCAGGAATAGAAAATTCGACAGATCCTTCAAAGACCCAAGGTCAATTCTCAAACCTCGACACTCGTTTGCTAATATCCGACAAGTCTCGTAAGCAATTTTGTATCATTTTGATGACGAACAGCGCATTGACGACCCATTATCACCTCGTAAACGGCGTCTCTACCTTAGTGGCACTGCTGACGAATTATCATCCCCACAAAACTTCGACTGACCTGGATCCATTCTCGCGTTCAGCATCTCCTCGAAAACGGGAACAATCGTCTATGTATAATTACACCCGTCCATGACGAAATTTGTATTCCAGGCAGCAACAAACATTGTTATCCCAACCCCGTTTCATTGGACCACAATCAATGACATATCCTGTAAGATTACACGGTCTGCAATTTCTTATTTTTCCCCATCTACTCTTTGATGTCATGGATCAGGTAGCCGATGTCGTTTAGAGTTGATCGGCACAGGGTCGGCTTCACATTGGTAATTTTTTTTCTTTCCTGCCAATCGTTTGTGTCAATTTGTAACGTCTGAAAGTAGAAGTCTTTTGCGCCCTCATTCCAATCGCAGCCGCCCGCTATCCCATCCCATCCAACATTTTTCCAGGTAAAGTTGATGCACGTTGCTCAAACTTTTCAATCCCTTTCGCTTTCTCCAAATAATTTGCAATAATAACCGTTCCATTCTATAGAATTCAGACCCTAGATGCTTCAACGGCACCCAGACTCGATTTGCTTTCTATCATTCCGGTCAAAAAACAGACTCTGTGAAGTATTTTGGTAAGTTATTTGTCCCGCTTTTCAGTTTATCAAATTAATGACCGATGGAGGATGTTGTCACCGATTTGAATCGTCTCGTCTTGGCATGGGCCAAACAACATATCTATGACCGTACGGTTTGGGAATCACTACTACTCGCACCATATGGTGCATCCGTGAGGCTTCTGTGGTGCTGTACTGGTACACCTTATCCGAAGGACGTATTCCAACATGGAGAGTCGGTGAAGGCGCAATCCTTTTCAACTTTCTTCAGTCCTTGTGCTCCAGGGATCCGTTCCGAGGTCACGCTCGGCGGCTCTCCAATGTCACCCATCTCCCCTGGCAAAAGAGACTTTCGTGCTTATCAGCGTTCGACTTCGGGGAGACCACATACCGGTATCTCCTTTATCTTTTCTTGTCCTCCACCCACCAATTCATTGCGATATAGACTCTCTATGTAGCCTATCTTCATGTCAATCAAACAAGGTTGCACCTTCCCTAAACCGATCCAGTGCATCCCATAATTGTTCATCGGCACGTCTATTTTCTGTCAATGCCTCGCACATGCTCTGTGACTTCCGTTTGACTTTGCGTTTACCAGCTTATACCTTTTCCTCTCACGTTGATAGCAATTTGACGGATAGTCTTGGATGTGGAAATTATTGCGCGACTTTCTTCACTCTTACCCAAATCTCGAGAACCTGTCGACTCGGATGGGTGGAATTCGAGGAGATATAAAACGTCATCAAACTTACACATTATTATCAAGCTTACGCACATAGGAAGGATGTCAAGTAATGTCTCTCGATTACTATCAGTTATCTGAAACGCTGCCTGACACTTTCGTCAACTTCAACAGTACGGCTCGTTCGAGGTTGACTCAGCTTTACTGTGTCGGTGTGAACATGCCGTTTTTCTTTGTTCTTCTCTGTCAGTTGTTGCCAGATTCCCTTTCTGGTTTATCGAGAAAGAAGTAGAGACATCACGCAGCACATACACCCTCTCCCACTTAGGTGTCTGCATTGTATTGTTCTATCTCGGAGTGGTTATCATCTTTCAACTTAGTGGATTCAACTCTTGATGCATCTCACGCCAAAAGGGAGGCAGGATCGAAAAAACCTTTGCGACCATGTGTTTTCGCGCAGTGCGATTGAGACGTATCTCTTTCCCTCTTTTCGGCGTCAAAAATAATCCCAATTGACACGGTTGATGATCTTGACTGCCCAATCCCAATGAATTCAGGTTCTGTGAGCGTCATATCGTTGTAACCATGGATGTTTTGAACCACCTTTCAAAACTCTTTTGATTAAAGTTGGTCTCAAGACTGATTGTATTTGAAATCTAAATTAAACCCCATTACACATTTTGCAAAGGAAACGGAATTGGCCAATGAAGCAAGCTAGCAAAATAGAAATCTATTTTTAGGTCGTTGCTTACCCGACCAGCTCAAAGTTTTAAACGCGGTCCCTGGTACCTGAAAGCCTCAACTAACGACCTTTGAAAAAAAAAGGGTGAAGTATAGTCTTTCAATCGTTAATCCAAGAAATATCATCTGCGGTCTTTGATTAGGTATCAGAGGATACCTTCAAAACCGTTTTCTGGGTCTCCTTTCTGTAGAAAATCCCACATTTAGTCCATTTCCCATTGGCGAAAAAAAGCAGGGATATCGATCCGGTAATATTTAACCACCTCACACAATACTGATTGAATTGGACGCGTTTTTCACTCCAATGATAAGTGTCGTCTGCAATCCCTGCCCAATTTTTTTTGTGTCGGTGGGAAGGAGAAGAAAGTGTATTTCAGTAACATCGTCTACGCATGGTCTTGACAGTTGTTGAAGAGATAACACATATTATAGGGACCAAAAAGATGATGTAGACAAAATTTTCTCAATTCTGGTAGTGGAAGCATGCGTCTCTCTTCGAGATTATAGGCGGCCGCCAGTAGGCCGCCAGAGGAAGACATGGAACTCGACTACCCAAAGTTACGGACTCTGGGTTTTCATTTCGCAGAAGAATTGAACAGCGATAAGAGCACCAGATGGTCCAGAACGCGATAAGCCTCGTTTTCTCTATGGAGCAGCGTGAAGAGCAGGCTTCACTAGCAGACCATTTATGTGGCGCCGTCACAGTGAAGTCACCGTCAAGTGGTTATCGATTAAGTTTTCCATTCAGTGATCATCGATTCATCTTCACAATTTGTATTGGAACTAGAGTATCACAGTAGAATATATTTGAAGGAGAGCAAACACCACGCTTGTAGCGTTTACAATTACATACACCACCCCAGCTTCAAAAATATATGGCCCAAATATACAGCAACAGGGGTGGATTTTCGACCAAATATACGAAGTCCACCTATTCATCAACCCTACCATTTCGGGTCACAGATATCGCATGACATATCGACATATCGAGGGAAATTCTACAGCTCAGACGAGTTTGCCATAACATCGCATGGAGATGGGAAAGCGGGGGCCGCAACAAGACTGACGCAGAGTCGAAAAAAATTAGAGAGATGTAATTCTTGGAATTTTTTCAGTCGTTCCCAGCGAGCCATTGGTCGACGGAGAGGTAGAAGGACAGAGAAAGCACACAAAACAGGTAATTGGTGCTGGATGGAAGGATGCCATGAGTTCCCATCCACGTTACGCCGACAAGGGTAAGTTGAATAAACCATCAACACTGGCTGGAGAAGTGACAGTGTGTTTGCAGACTGGCACAGCCTGAGGACAGTGCCCATGGTAGATAATACAATTGAATGGCGCTACATTGCGTGCTGCATGACGATTTTTTCAGCGGCAATGCAAGGAGTAGACGTACCGACTGTGCTTCGGTATCCTTGTGAACCTCACCAGGTACCTGGGCGGCGATATCGACAGACGTACAGTCAGGAACGTCGAGGGGAGTGGCTTGCATGACTTTCCCCAACAGCAAGGCGTTAAACACCCTCGGTCGATCCTGGGGAACGTGCCATGCTTCTCGAGGAAACCGAGCGTCGATTTTGGTTGATGTAATTGCAAACGGAAGATGCCACTGATGCTGAGTGACTCGAAGATGGATAAGGAGTCGCACTGTAATTGGTTGTCTAAATCAATAGCAAATAATGGCACATGGAAAGCTGCTGAGTATTTCCCAGCAGCGTTGGGTCAGACGACAAAGTGGTCGGAATGGTCTGCCAGAGTCGAGTGCTTAAAAATAGGCTCCAGCATCCCAATCCTACCAGATTAGGCAAGGAAATGAAGGGCGAAAGAGAAAAACCTCTATCAAGATCTAAAAAGCTTCATCCACGTGTTGTTGAGAGGCCGACGATGTGAACATTACCAGACATAACCCAATCGGCGGTGCTCTGGTTGGGTAAAACCCAAAGGAACGGGTCGACGGGTGAGAAATTAAAGTTGCACAGCCACATGACACTGAGCCCGAGAGATGAGAGACAAGACGTAACAACACCAGCTGAGTACGAAATGCCTTCTGTGAACTTGGTGTGTTGGTGATGAGGATAAGGAAACTGTGATCCAAGGTCGTGTTTCTGCGCAGATTTTGAGAAGCGAAGTGCTGTAAAGAACCCAATTTTGACTCTTTTTGAGTCAGCCTTTCTATGATTTGTTGTTCTGACGTTGTGAGTACCTACGTTTTGGAGTGAGTCTCCTTGATCTCGCGGCCACGAGTTGGAAGGGTAAGCAAGTTTTTTGACATCCTGTCCAGACGAGGAGACTCAGAAGATAGAAGCCAAGAGTTTGTGATTTATTGCACGTATCGAAGTCGTCTAGAAATGCTGTCGTTCTGGTGGTGTTGCCGTCATAAAAAGGACCGAAAACTCAAATCCTGCAACAATGGAAAGAAGCATTGGAGGATGAATAAATGACCTTTGAATGGGTCGCCATATTGAGCACAACTCTCAAAGGACTGCGAGGTACCGTGGCAAACCTCACCGAACGTCGTAGAATGAAGATACCGCCGTCCTGTGAGTTCCACCATGGAATCTGGAAGGAAATCAGGCAACGGGCTTTGTCGATGCAAGACGATCAGGCGAGTGAACGTATGAGTTAATAACCACGACTGTCCAGTTGCGAGTGAGATTGTTTGGCGTGGGAGATATTCTGGTCAGCTACGGTCGAGGGTCGTGGCGGCCTTTCTTGCAGTACATTTCGTAGAAGCACCTTTCGTCGGCCATAGCCACCAATGAGGTGCTGATGAAGCGAAATAGGGTATTCTTTCGCTCGAGTCGGTGGCCATATGGATGACGCGATGACTCTGAAGAAGAAATACACAAAGCGCAATCAGACATCCATGATATCCAAGGAAATAAGAATAGAAGTGCCGCAGTCTGAACACTGTGGGCGCGAAGGTGGGAAGAAGGTTGTTCAGTTCAGAGGGCATGAAATGATTTTGGCGATCGGCAATAGATCTTGAAAAACCCATAGAACAACGAAGGAGCGGTGAAAAGGCAGTGAAACAAATGCGACGATACGTGGAAGGAAAGCTGCGAAGAACCAACGATGATTATGAGATAAATGCGGGGAATGGTAGAGGTCGGGAAAAGAAAGAAGGCCCTCTTTGAAACATCATCACATCCAGAATAAAAGGCTTCGAAAACCTGGGACTATTCAAATAATTGTTGGTTAACAAAATGTAGTCCTTGATAGCCACGGAGATACGATACTTACCATTCATCTGTTTGACGGCCAGTTCCGATATCTCATATAAGTCGATCATGCCCGACGGTCAACGGTCCGTTTGGTTATTCTCTAACTCGAGGGAGGGCCACAGTTAAAAGAGCGGCGTTTATCCCTATTGAGGTTGTTCGGCAATAATGATCTTGATTAGGCCTGGTGACTGGTCTGGTAGTATCGACATCATACGATAGCGATGTATCGGAGCCGGCAAGAATAATGTTGATATACAGGGTTGTAGGTCCAGATGGATGTTACAAATGAATGGGGCAGAAGTCCGTGACTGATCAGCGTTCGAGCCCATTCCACCCAGTACGACGACACGACGAGGCGCAGGCCATCATACGTGTCGAAACAACATTGGAGACCTGCATTTTCGAGAAGGTGCTCGCGTCACCGAGGCCCAGGGGGCGAGACAGACTTCCAAGCAGTAAGTGAGATTAAGGCTAGTTCAACCTTCATTTTGTTAAATAGACGAGCTCGGGGGGTGGGATATACCTTACCGGTGAGAATTGATAAGTGGTCCGGGGGGAGATAAGAGAAAGCGCAGCACTGGAAACGACGGACTGCGCAGCATATCTTATAGACAAATTCTCAGCCGCGCACACGTTTATATTGCAGAGCAGCGTTTCTAGACCAAGAAATAGTCGCTTAGAGTTTGCAGACCTGTAACAAGTCAAAATGTGAGTGAAAGAATCCAGAAATGGTGGTTGGGATAACGAGTTAACCTATGAACATTGAAAGGTGATCAATTGGTGGGATAGTTAAGAGACGATAGGCTTGGCCAGTTCGACACAGAAGATATAAATCAAATGCTCGCGAAGTCGAGGGTGCTTGAGCAATTTGATCCGGAAAATAAGCCTCGAGTCTTTGGCACCCTCTTCGAAGAGATTGTACCCACGAATTGCCTCGAACTTGCCCACATTGAGCGCCCTGAGAAAAATGAAAAGAGAACGTCAAGAGAGGTCAAGAGGATTGTCTTGAGATAATAGACGAAGATAGAGAGTAAAATAGGATTTTTTAGGGCGTCTTTGCATCGGAGATGATGGTATTTGGGAGGTAGTGACCTCGAGGCGAGAGGCTTGTTGTGTGTGGGAAAGATTGAAACTCCGCAACCATTGTACTGGCTGGCGGTGATGGCTTCCAGGGTCACCGTTCCTTCTTGTGAACCACGATGAGCGTCAACCAACGTCCAGTGCTCGTCCTCCAGCCCTCGGTGAACACCACCACGTAAGTTCTCTCGTCTTCTTGGCGGGGCGTTTCGCTGACCTGTGTTCACAGCGTGACGACCACGACCACGACAACAACCACATACGCGCCGATCCAGCTCCCACATCTTCCTCCGCCAGCATCTCCAAAGGATCCAAAGAGTTATCCACTTCTCCATGCAAATCTACCCAAATCTCTGCGCCATTTCCCCCTGGTATTTCCCAACGGTGCACGCGCAATATTCCGTGATGGCGATGGCGGGGAAGAAGATATGCAGGAAGATCAAGAGGTAGTGTCGGGTGTTGGATGGCGAATGTTAAAGCGAGAAGAAGGCATGCAAGACACCAGCGTTGTTGGGCTTGCTGAAGCAGTCGAACGATATGGAAAGAAACGATCTCACAACTCGGACGACTTGATGGAGGGTATTGAAATCCCTTCAGGTTCATCTGCCACAGTGCCACCACCTCGGAAGAAGGCCAGAGCGGCTCCCCTGCCGCATATATCCACCGTCAACGCAGCTGCGCCTCCCTCACCTCTTCCCTCGCCCCATGGTTCCCCTCCCCCTGAGAATATATGGCCATCTGCACCACCTAGTGGTACATCGTCACCGCTACCCCAGGCACCATTGCAACCCGACCTCGCCCTCACAACTCTTTTGACTTTGCCCTCTTTACTCTCCCATTTTACGTCTCTTCCTGCTCCTTTACAAAGTCATTTCCTATTGACTCTTCTACGGCATTCACCTCTCCCCGTTTTGCGCACACTTCATTCCGTCCTATCACCGACCCTTGCACGCGACTTTCTTACCCTTCTCCCTCCAGAGCTTGTGTCGCATATCCTCAGTTACCTACCGTTCTCGACTCTCGCTCGCGCCTCCCGTGTCTCCAGGTCATGGCGGGCCATCATTGATTCCGACCCTGTACTGTGGCGTGATCTTTTGAAGAACACGAAGATATGGTTTGGTGGGGATTCAGAAAATTCTTTTGCCAATTCCATATATGCTCGGCGTCGGCATGCACTTCGGAATCAGCCCTCTGTTCCCAATCCTCTACCTCTACCCCATCCGTACAAGATGCTCTTCAAGTCGAGGCATCTAACCCGCACCCGATGGGTCAACAACCCAGAACCCAAACATGTATCATTTCCGGCGCACGGTTCATCGGTCGTCACATGCTTAATCTTCTCACACGGACGCATAATATCTGCCTCGGACGATCACTCTATTCATGTATATTCTCCGGTCACTGGGGAGCTACTCCGCTCCTTACAGGGCCACGATGGAGGTGTATGGGCATTGGCCGCTTGCAAGGACACCCTTGTCAGTGGCTCCACGGACCGTACAGTCCGCATTTGGGATCTTGCCACTGGCAAATGCACCCACGTATTTGGTGGTCATACAAGCACAGTCCGGTGCCTCTCTATCGTCAAACCGGAGCTGATCGACGTTGAACGCGACGGCGTCATTGTCAAGGAGAAGTGGCCAAAGCGACCTTTGATCGTCACTGGGAGTCGTGACCACTCTCTTAGGGTTTGGACTTTACCACGTCCGGGAGATCCAGAATTTAGATGCTTTGGTCCAGAAGAAAATGAAGTCGATCTTGCTGAAGTCTGCGTAAGTTTCCATTTGATCGGGAGTGCTTACTGGCCTCATTTTCCTTCAATGTCATAGGACGCCGAAGAAAATCCTTACCATAGACTCCACCTTGAGGGTCACGACCATGCTGTCCGGGCTTTGGCGGCTCGAGGTCGTACCTTGGTTTCGGGAAGCTACGATTGTACAGTTCGGATATGGGATATTATCACAGGGGCTTGCAAATGGGTTTTGCATGGTCACACACAAAAAGGTCAATTTTTGAAAAAAATATTGGGGCAATCGAACCGCCGATTTACTTTTTTTTTCCCAACAGTTTACAGCGTCGTGCTTGATTTAAGTCGTAACCAAGCTTGTTCAGGATCGATGGATGGGACAGTCCGCGTTTGGAACCTCCAGTCTGGACAGTGCCAACATACCCTCACAGGACATACATCCCTTGTTGGACTTTTGGGTCTTTCACCCTCCTACCTCGTCTCTGCTGCTGCAGACTCCACTCTCCGGATCTGGGATCCGGACACAGGGGAATTACGCCATACCCTCGCAGCACATACGGGTGCGATCACATGTTTCCAACATGATGAATTCAAAGTCCTTAGCGGATCGGATGGGAATCTCAAAATGTGGAATGTCAGAGACGGCACTGTTGTCCGCGACCTCCTTACAGGCATCACCGGCGTCTGGCAGGTGGTATTCGAAGGACGATGGTGCGTGGCCGCAAGCAATCGGAATGACACCACAGTCCTCGATGTTTGGGACTTCGGAAATGATAACGACGATGACTGGTTGGGGGAACCTCCTGGTGGTCTTTATGACGACGACATCTTCAGTGACGACGGAGAAGATGATGATGATGATCCCAGAATAAAGGCTTTAAGATTGAAAACTCTCGACGAGGAGGATGAGGAAGAAGAAGAAGATCAAGCCGATATAGATGCGATGGATCAAGACCTCGTTGCATCCGAAACGGAATCTTTTGTGGAAGTTGCAGGACGCCGAGGGCATTCTCTCGAAAGCGATATCGAGCTTTCAGATACCAAAGTCACAATTGAAATGCACGCAGAAACGTCTGAGGGGGTGGAGGCTTCGCGCTGGGCTCCATCAGCTCAGGCCACGGCCACAGGTTCCTCATCCCGACCTGCTCAAACTGTCCGTTCGAAAGCGGTAATCGCCGCTGGGCCATCGCGTCGTACCCTTCAAAATAATCCTGCAGAAGCGTCATCTTCTGCGGCAAGAACATTGCCCAATACCGACGAGACACCAACACGACCTCGTGTCCGACCTCGAAGACGATAAAGTTTTCGACCTTTTCGTTTCAGTCTTCCGTATATCTCAATCAATGCTCAACCTCACCTCCCTTTCTTTTCGATTTGCTTTCGTCTAGGACATGATATGAATGCCTCAATGGCACGATACTCTCCGATTACCCCCCCTACACAAATTCATATTCCCACAAACATTATGTCGCCCCTCCTTAAATCAACGATATTTCTGTTGCCCGCATACTCATTCGGATCTCTTTCTTCTTTCTGTCATACTAAACTATTTCCCCCCTGTTGTACAGTAATATGATCAATCAAACAACTCTTCTTCAACGGACACTCTGACAACGTTTGCGTGGCCTGGACAAACTCAAAGTTTCTTTTGTCAAGAGGCGAATGTCAAATGTCATGACCTTGGCAAGTAAAAGAAACCTCGGGGACAATATACAAATCTATGGGAAAACAGCATTTTAGTCCACATTTATCTCTCACACAACGCAGAAGCTTTAACTTCTCTTTAAAATGCTACGCACACCTCAGATCCCACCCGCATCGGCTTATCCCGACCTTAGAGACACGGACTGCGTCATTTTTTTGTGAACCGCTCATCCGTTGAATTCGACATTCTTGTTATTATGCTCATGTCCTATTCCGAGGAGGTCCAGATGTTGGATAGATTTTGGTCATGCCCGAAGTTATGAAGGCTCCACCGCAGTTTTGACTCAGCTCAACCCATCTTCTCTGAAATTATTGTTTCTCAAAGTTCCAGGCGTTTGGTCTGTCACACGAAAAGCCAACCTGACTCAACGAATATTCGATGTCCTTCTGGGCTGACTGAACAGATGGGATTCAAGATTGTTAGCAATTTCAGAATATAGATCGAACTGCATCCTGGCAAGCAGGCTTGCATACACTCACCGGAGTAAAGAGTCCACATCTCTCTAGGACTCTTATAACTTAGATCTGAATCATTCGCCAGTGATTGCGGTCCCCTTTCGAAGCCTGAGCGAAGTCATCAGTAGTTCTACACTTAGCTTTTTTGCGCTTGCCTAAGCTGGAAAAGCGGAAAAAAGCGGGAAAGAAACAAGTGTAAAAACCCGCGTCACTTTTCTAGCTTTTTCAGCTTTTCCTGACCTTTTTATTTCATCAAACCGTCACAAAAGTAGCCAGCTTTTTTAGAAAATCGACGCGGGTTTTTACACT
>JAIFHD010000802.1:0-15463 GCA_019721455.1 Psilocybe mexicana
GAGGTGACTGGTTGTGACATGTCAGCATCTCAATTTGGGAAAGTTTTTATCAAAAGGAAGAGATAGAGGGATTATCAAGGGAACACGGACAAAAATCACATATATCTATCATAGAAAAGGTAGTAATAGTCAAAATATACAGCCTGAAGAAGTTTTGTCCTTATCGGTTGGCCTGATGAAAAGTAGTTACGCTTTTACTGACCTGAGATAGCTCAAGTGAGTCCCAATTGAACAAAATCAAGGTGGATTCTTGTTCTATCTTCATGGGCAAGCCTCAGGTTGTTTTTGCATATCGGTTTTGACTTTTTGCACTTAGGCATAGAGAGGAGGTAATGGCTACGCGTTAGGCCACGAATATACAAGCACTTTTGATAATCGGGCCAAATCTATTCAGTATTTAGGCTGTGCAATCGTATTTCAGCATCTACTTTTTTTTTGCCAGTATAAAATTGGAACTGTATGCATTATCTCATTAATAAAGTCATTCTTAATACTCTCTATGATAGATTTCCCTGACAACACGTCTGGGGGCGTGGTTTCGACATGCTTTGACTATAAATTACCGCCTTCCTTCTAAATTGGGTTTGTCACAAAGTGATCACGTGGGTTCGTCGAACGTCGATGTCATCTACCTTATATGTAAAGTATTGACCAGCCAGTCCACCACTCCTTAACTTGTCCTTAACCAACAACACTCTTAACTTTTGATCTCGTTCTATTGACTGGTTGGGAATCGCAAACGCCAACACCAGCCAGCCATGGATCCACCTCCGGGATTCTTCTACACCCTGAGATTGCTCCCATACTTCACCATTCCCTCTGCCATCGTCTACGGCTCTTTCAGGTTGCTTCAGGTGTCAAATCCAGGGATATACGTCCCCACATCGGTCATCGTCATTTGCACGGTTCTAGCGCGTCCTGTTCTGTTCTACGCGCAAGGATACTACACCCAGTGGGCGAACAGGAAGGCTGCTGCTGCGCACGGCGCGATCTTGGCTCCACACATCAAAGAGTCGGCACTCCAGATCATTCCAGAGCTTATTTCGAGCACTAGGGATGGATATCCTGGTACGTTTCACGCGAATCTGGTTGTGTGTTGTGGTTTGATACTCAGGAATATAAGGAAACATGCTCTATCGTTGGTCGAGGATTCATGGATATACATTCCAATTCAGTCTATTAACATCCAGCACGGCAGGTCACATATGTTCAGCAAAATGGGCTTTGTCTAATCTATGTGCAGGTGGTCACGATGGAACCGGAACATATCAAGGTATTTCCTGTATGTGATCTTCTGTCATTCGCATCTGATCATGGATAAAGGCCATTCTCGCGAACCAATTCGATGCATTCGAAAAAGGTAGGGACAGGATTTTGAACGGGCACAAACCTCGTTCGTTAACATTGCACCGCAGGCCCGACTTTCATCTCCCAAATGAACTCCTTGCTCGGAACGGGAGTTTTCAACGCTGACGGTATGTCATATCTTGCATGAAGTGGATTGTATACTAATCAGTGACGATAGGGGACATGTGGAAGTGAGTCGTTTGTGTTGCCATCTGCGATCTCGTTCTCAAATTCGACAAGGTTCCATCGGGCAATAACTCGCCCATTCTTTACCCGCGAACGGATAAGCGACTTTGATATCTACGACCGGAACTGCGACCTCTCTCTCCAAGAAGCGAGAAAGAGGCTCAGAGAGGGGTATCCTATTGACTTCCAGGTATGACATACCACTCTTTTCGCCACTAAACACGTCTCCTAACACTCCCGGCACCAGGACCTCGCCTCGCGATTCACACTCGACTCGGCCTCCGAATTCCTCTTCGGCGCGAACGTCGGCTCGCTCTCCGCAGGCATACCCTACCCACCCGCACCCGCAGCCACAGCCGCAGCCGGGTGCCACGCCAACCCCGCCTCGTACGCCGCCCACCCGTCGACGATCTTCACCTCGGCCTTCATGAACGGGCAGCTGATGTCCGTCGAGCGCATCGGTCTCGGGAAGGATTGGCCATTGTTGGAGATGATGCGGGATAAGATCAAGCCGATGAGAGAGGTGTTGGATGGGTTCACGGAGCCGATGATGAGGAGGGCGTTGGAGAGGAGGGATGCAGAGGCCAGAGAGGACCTGGAGAAAGTGGTACGAGGGGAGGGCAAGATTGAGAGAGAGGATGAGACGCTGCTTAGTCATTTGGTCAGACAGACTCAAGGTGTGTTCTGGTCTTGAACTTTGATTTTACATAGGTCTTATCGCTTCGAGTCCAGATCCTAAAATTATCAAAGACGAGGTGAGATAGATGATGAATCTGTCTGGTGCTTCATCTGATATTTCTCTAAAGCTCGTTAATTTGCTCGTGGCGGGACGCGATACTGTATGTGGTGTTTTTTCTTTCGGTTCCGCCACAACAAGCTGATATCAACTTCCTCGGTGCATAGACAATGTCCCTACTAACATTCTCAATGTACATGCTCGCTGAACATCCTGACATCGAAAAGCGCTTGCGTCAAGAAATCTTTGAGAAAGTGGGAGCTAATGGACGGCCGACATACGACCAAATGCGGGACATGAGGTTCATGAGAGCGTTTTTGAATGGTGCGTATGATCCTTCTGCTTCAGTGATTTTTCTCGGTGTCGTTGACATGAATCATCGTTACTATAGAGGTTTTGAGGCTTTATCCCCCTGTGTAATGCCCCTACTTATTTTTTTTTCGTATGCAAAACACTGACATTACTCAACTCAGTCCTGTCAACATGAGGTACGCGTTCAATGTTCAACGTCAACCTTTGATTCTCTAGAACATCAACATCGGTCTCTAGAACGTCCAACAAACCAGTGATCTTGCCTAGCAAACGCCCAGGACAACCACCCATATACGTTCCTGCGGATACCAGGTATGTCAGCCATTCGTTCGATTCGATTCCGTTTCGTTTCGTTTGTGGTCGCTCATTCGCCAAATGTAAACCTAGTTGCTTCTACAGCATTTTGGATATGCAAAGGAGGACAGACCTTTGGGGTCCTGACGGTGCGCATTCCTCGATTGTCCAGGGTGCTGTCAAGTGAAAACTTAAAATGTAGCATTGGAATTTGACCCCGACCGATTCTTGGACGAGCGATTGCATAAATACTTGACGCCTAATCCATTCATATTCACCCCGTTCAACGCAGGACCGCGGATTTGTCTCGGACAGCAGGTACCGTTCATGCACTTGTGCTAATGGCCCATTTGTTTACAAGGAAAAACTTTATATCCAGTTCGCGTACCACGAGGCCACGTTCTACCTCATCCGCCTCTTGCAGAGCTTCACAGGCTTTGAGATGGACTCGTCTACCAATACACCCCCACCGGCTGCGTGGGCGCAGGGCGAAGGGAAGAAGGCGACGGAGAAGGCGTATCTTTTGAGTCATCTTACGATGTATATCAAGGTTTGAGTTGTTTCTTGTTTTTTTTCCTCCGAAGATTTGGGCCCTTCGCTAACGCACTCTCCTGAATCCTGAACTGATAGGACGGTCTTTGGGTGAAGATGAGGGAGTTGGGGCCTTCTGATCTGTGATACTCGCCTGCCAGTGCTGATTTTCCTGGATCTAATATACTGTCATTTCAATGATATTTCGATCTTCAAACTTGTCTCGAAGGACGCAGGACTTTGCCTGTGCTCCAGAGTCACCGAAAACCTCGTTTTTGAATCGTTTCAGGTCACTTCAGAGCCCATCTTCAGCTTGTCGAATTCCGAGGGGCTCGTGGACGAGTCGAGGCGTCTATGTCAAATAAATGGAGTGTAACAGATTCTCCATTAAAAAACTTGAGGCTTAACTGCTCTGTTCTGACTGGAATAGAAAGACACGAGGGAACCTCGAGGGTGGGATTTTGGCGTGATCGAGCAGAGCCAAAACGAAAACGCATTTAAGGGTCTATATGTGTGTGAGTGGCACTGCACCGTAACTGGCTAATTCGCAGAGACTTGTACCGTCGTTCGCCGGCAGACAATGATTAATGAACTATGGATACTTAATCAATATATCATGATCAGTAGACAAGGGCCTTCCCCCGAGTCACTGTGAAAAAAAAAAAAAAAAAAAAAAAAAAAAAACAACAACCGCATTTCCTAAAAAGCGATGATGTGTGTGAGCAATGACAGTACACGCCAGATGACTATAAAAGCAGCGACATTGGTGAACCCTTTTTTTTCGAACCCTGCTCTGACCACCATTATCCCGTCCAGACTATGTCGATCCTCACGATCAGCCTCCTCCCCGTGTCAGACGCAGCCACTTCTGCTGCAATCACCCAACTCGTCCTCCACGGACCTGCAGCACATAGTAACACCAACGGTCTTCCCTATCCAGGGTATTATCCCAGCTCGTCTGATGCCATTTCTGGTCTCGACGCTGGACACATCTCCGGCACGGCGCTTCTCCCTTCCGCGGCGACGTCGGATGCCATGTACCCTCATGTCCTCCACGACGAGTTCGTTCAATCGAACTGGGGTGGTTCATACACCTCCACATTCTCGTCTCTCTCGAATGCCTTTGGAGACGAATGGCAGGTGCCAGCTCATCCACC
Source organism: Psilocybe mexicana (assembly GCA_019721455.1). Lineage (NCBI taxonomy): Eukaryota > Fungi > Basidiomycota > Agaricomycetes > Agaricales > Agrocybaceae > Psilocybe > Psilocybe mexicana. The sequence continues at coordinate 4,564 of JAIFHD010000802.1, forward strand.
GCCATCTCCGAATCCTTCGACGACCTCGACATCGGGACGCTCAGACCACGAGCCTGAGCTATCATCCTTCACTTTCGAATCCACCTCGTCGTCGCTCGATTATGCGCTTGGCCGGGACTGGCTATTCAGTCCGCTCCCACTTCCATGGTCCTCTCCATCCACACCAGAGTGGCAGCAGCCAGTCCTCATTGCGCCCACCCCTCCACCCACAATTATCGACCCGAGGGTGCACTTCCAAACGGCGGCCCTCTATTTCCCGGCTTCGGGGGGGAACCATTCCCTCCCCACAGTCGGATCGTTTTCTCCTCGGATAGAGGAGGAAAACGAGACCAACTTGATATCCCACCAGACCGGTGGAAACCCCATCTGCAACTACGGTTTGGCCGTAGAGCAAACGATTATCCGCCAACGAGGCAGATGCACCAAGCCGAGCAAGAAGTAAGTTGTCCTCGTTGTCTCCGCTGATTGAGAGGAAACATCCTGACTGTGTGGTTATGTAGAACCAAGACGTCCGCAAAACCCCCGATACGTGGTATCAAGCAGAAGACAGTCGGGACTTCGAAAATACCACGTAAATTCATGGGGAAATTTCGCGCGAGGCAAGAGCCAAAACGTCCAAGGGACAACAACCAGGGGAGGAGATGGGACCTAGAAGACTGGCGGCGCAACTAGGGCTTGAACGAGCCCAGTGCCAGATTTCGGTTTCCCTCTGATTGTCCTGATCCATTTCCGTCCCATCATTCTCCTCCAACGTCTCTTCTCCACGAGGTCCTGCGATATCGTCGACACGAAGAACTCCAGTTTCAGGCTGGCGAGGGTGAGGAATGGGTAGAGCGATGTGCTTGGAGATGGGAGACGAAGGATTTGTGGTAGATCCAGCGATACTTATCGGAAGAGATCGGTTGGGTAACGACATGCGCATGCGGCACGACGATTCGCCATCCTTAGCCATCCTTCCGACCTTCGTTCTCACATACCGAACCACCTGATCATCTTCAATTCGAATTTCGCGCTTCCGCTTCACCAGATCACTGCCGCTTCCGTCAGCCTCTATATTTTGTCTAGGCAATGTTTTTTTTTCTTTCTTCTAAACGTAGTGTACCTGTTCTCTCCAAAAAAATTGCAAGAAATTCAGCTATTTATTTTCATGTCATCGTTCAAACAATATCACATTTACCTCATCCAGAATACCGAGACGGAACTAGCATATCCCAACACAGGTGAATCGAAGACGGCTAGAAGCTTCAGTATTCTGCGTTATCGTAGGTTATCGTTGTGTCGTTCAATCGTCGCCGTTGCATTTGCGCTGAGTGTGACGTTACTGTCACAACACTGTAACGGCATCATCCGCGGCCAACAGAGTTTGCCAAATCTCATAAATAGAATTATTTCCGTCAAATTTCCGTGCAAGATGAGAGAGCTCAGGTCTGTTTTTGTTCTGGGTGGAGATATCCTGCAAACTGAACGTGTTTGTCGAGGATCGATGGTTGACTGAAGCCATAATGCTTCGCGACTTTAATGTTAATGTCGACCTTCATGTTCCCATGGGTGCCCAATAGGTATAGATAGTGCGTATATACATAGATACAGGACGTAGTACATGCACATGAACACGTCCTAGGTCCTCTATCGCATCTGATTCGTGGAGTAGACGTGTACGTGTAGAGTCCTTACTACTCGTCCTTACCACTCGTCACCCCGTATTCACGACTTTTAAGTATTGATCAGTGGAACTGGGGCGACTGCCATCTATCCGTTCATCCTCTGCAAGCTGGAGCCAACATGGGAAATGACAGCAACTGGTATATCTATCTACTTCTTCGTTTCATAGAGTAGATTTTAATTTGTTCTTTCACAGAACTCGACGATCAGTCCTAGGATGAGTGAATATCCGGTATCTAGCCCAATTCAACTGTAAAATACAACAAATCAATAAAAACGAGACTAATTCCATGTCGTCCACCTGGTCTCATCGAGTCAACATTCTTTCTATGACCAACGCGGAGAATACGATGTTGTCCATGAGTTGGTGGCCCATTGGGTAGACGAGGAGAGAGGCGTCAGGGAGAGGCGGCGATCTGTCAAGTGGGGGTGGGATGAAGGTGGCGACGTGGATGCTTTCGGTGGCGGCAGAGCGTGGTCCATTCGTGTTGTTTATCGGGGGAAGATAACACTATACAGGATGTGAATCCACTATCAAAGGTAGAACAAAGACTGAACAAAAGGTACGATGCATAATGGACAACCGTCATCCCGAACCTGCCGGCAATCCCAGTGCAGTTGGCGGCCTAGCATCCAGTTAAAGTGTTTCTGTCGTTTTTTTAAAGCATAATTAGTGATTAAGTGACTCATGAGCGGTGATGCGGGAAAGTAAGGCCGTACTGGGGAAGAGTTGACGCTGTACAGAGCATTCGCGAGTCGTGCACTGAAGTCGCCCATGCTTACGACTGCTCGTTTGTTGTTCAGAGCAATTCTATTGTGAAACCACATGAAATGAGGATGAAGATCGATTCCAAAACGACAAAACACTCACGAAAACTCTCCAACAACAGGCGACGTGAGTTCCCCACCACGGAATATCTTCGTGACATAGGATACAGGGAGGAAGGGGTTCAGATCGAGTTCTACAGATATCCGATAGAGTGGCTGTTGGTTTTGGGCTTCTGGGGGTGGGATCAATAGCATTGAATCTTTCGCCCATCCGGTAAAGCTGTACACGACAGGTTGGTTTGGATGACTGAAAGAAGGAAGCCAAGGTGATCAATAAGACAAGAAAGATAAGATACAGAACAGACGACGCACCTAGTTGATCGACCTTTCACGGCGGATTCATAGCTACACCATTCCGAACACGCATAGCAACAAGCAGGGTAAGACTTTCGGTTCTGATTTTGGAGAACTGGAAGTAGAGTACTTTGGTAGAGTTTCCAACGACTTTTCTTTGGAATCTGTACATGAATTGGGAGGTCAGTACTTCAGTGAAGAGATCTGGAATGCTCAGCAACGCACCGATGATCATGGTTTGGATTGAGGGTGTGGGGGATCAGTTCGACAATTACGGGTAACTATAGCCTCCGTGGAGAGGAAACCGGAAGTCTCCGCGACAATCAAACCTCCAGAAAAACAATTTACATATCTTTCCAAGTTCAACCTCCTCTTCCAAGTTCCAAATTCAAAGTTTCAACCCCCTCAACATCAAGGTGTAACTCGTGGCCACCGCACTCTCCTATAGAGTCCCATATGCCACCATGAACTATGGTATAACCTTACACAAGCGTATTGCTGGCCTCACACACTGGGAAATTTGCGCCATGCCTGTTCAACGTGACGATTCGCTGCCATTCTATAGAATACCTATCTCTCTGACATGGGCGGTCTGGAATGATTGGGATTTATGCTTCCAGTCCTCGGTGCTTGCAAAAGTTATTCTTCTTATGAATGCATAGATGGCTGCCATTGGGGACGACTTGCTCAAACCGACTGAGGAGCACCAGGGCAGACGACTATGCATTCATTTCGGTACATTTACGAAGAACTGGCGGGAGCGGCATGAAGGCGTAAAACCCTCAGCTCAGCCAGGGGTGGTCCTATCAAGCTCTGGGTGGTACTTACGCCATCCTGCTTCTCTTTCATGAATCACCACCCGAAGCAACCTCGTCTTGACTTCTACAAGTCATCGTCACTGTGAAGTTCTTTCTCATATATATTATGCTTACTTCTCGTTCGTTCGACTGCTTCTCGCTTTCTTTTCTTTACCCCTCTTACGCCCGTCTTTGTGGTCCTTCTTCCGAACCATTAGAGTGGTTGGTTTTTCAACTCACTGCCGTCTGTCATGCCTGCGTATATATCGTAAGATCTTTTCCATCCTGTTGACGTATGACTTATATTATGCATTCACTAGAGAAACTCTGCCCCTGTTTTGGCAATATCGGAGAGAGGGCGAGAGGAAAGAAAGACCAGTCCAATACGGATGCCACCTACTACTCTTTCTCGTTGGCTTTCTCATATTCCAGTGTACGCTCATGTGGCTGGACCTCATTCCCGATCCATCCATCGCAATAAGACATCTAAATGCCACTGGTCATTCGAGATTTAGTAGTCTGGCAGTCGGGAACGCAGATAACGATAACGATAGAGAGGTGGGAACAGAGGCAACTTGGTACGGCTTAAAAGGAGGAGAACATTGTCTGCGGTACGCCACGAGGGAATACACAGCGAAACTCGTCGGAGACCCGGCTGCCACCAGCCAGGACATGATGAAGTTGTGCAAGAGCACGCCAACAGTCATCCATGGGCAGACGATGTACACAGATTTTTGTCAAGACTTGGTCAGTGCTCTGATTTCATTTTTCGCTCCAGCTGCTGATAACTGAGGCTGGTCGTTTTTGTATTCTAGGGATTCAGTCGTGGAGTTTGGGGCTTTTGGATTGTGGATTTTGAGGAAGATGATTGTAAGACCAAGTGGGGTGATTTTGTTGACTTGGTGAGTCGTGCCTATTCAATCTTCCTCGTCAGCGTCTGACATGTATACTATACAAGGGCTGCGCTCTGTCGGTTGTTGATGATGACCAGGCAGGACCGATACGAGTTCGCCTTCCTTTCCTTTCACTATTCCAATACCACCCTTAACTCGCCCTCTATCTCCAGCGCATCGAATCTCCAAGATGGCTCGAGTTGGCAAATAATGTGTGTCACCACACCTGCTTATGTCGATGGGGAGCGCTTTGGATACCCAGACGAATGTCTTCATTCGGTAACCTTTTTCTTTCGTTTCGTCCTGTGGTGTATCTTTATTATTGACGTTGTCGACTACTCTATTAACACAGCCTACCTCTGGGACGTACGGAGTATGGGACCTAATAGATGATTCTTGTAACCCGGAGGCTCAGAGTTAGGGTCTGTGGGATTCTCTTCGTGGTACGAGAAATACAGTTCTGATTTCCGAGTTATCCTCGTTTTGTCATCTATCACATCTCTACAGGCATTACTGGAGTAATGATGGCTACTGCGTGGCCCACCTAATATCCATATTCTATTCTTCTATTCTTTAGATTGTGATCAATGATCGGTCCTTCGAATTGCTGACCTATTCCATCAAATTATTTCCAAGTCATCGTGTTCACGGATTAAACCTAGTATCCTTATACTGTCACGGTCAATCATATTTCAATCTTCAAACGCATCTCGAAGGACGAAAAACTGACATTTACTAGTTCTCGATGACTCGCGCGAAGCTTCACCTCGCCCTGAATCGCTTCCGAGCCCACTGCGTATAAATACAGTCATTCCAGCTTGTCCGTGAATTCCGAGGGGCTCGTGGACAAGTCGAGGCGTCTATGTCAAGAAATGCAGTGTAACAGGCGCTCCGTTTATAACTTTGAGGCTTGATAGTCGTGGAGTGCGATGTCATGACTGGATAGAAAAACACGAGGGTGCCTCGAGGGTGCCCGTGCGATTTTTGGCTTGATCGAACAGAGCCAGACGGAAACGACACATTTCAGGGTGTGTTTGTGTGTGGGTGGCAGTGCACTATAACTGGTTAATCGCAAAAACTAGTACGGTCGTTCGCCCGGCAAAGAATAATTAATGAAATGTGTATGATGAATAAGTATATCATGATCGGTGGGCAAAGGGCTTCCCCCGAGTCATTGTGAAAAAAAAAAAAAAAACATTTCCTAAAGGCGATGATGTGTGTGTGTATTGTCAGTACACGCAAAGATGACTATAAAAGCAGCCGCATTGGGGAATCCTTTTGTTCAAACCCTACTCTGCCTACCATTGCCCCCTCCCTACTATGTCTAACCTCCTACACCCTGTGTCGGACGAAGATACTTCTGTCACCCAACTCGTCCTCTCAGGCTGGGGACCTGGAGCGCCCGTTGACACCAACGCTGTTCTTCATCATCCCATCCCATCTGCTGTCATTGACGCCTGGGGCATTTACGAATTTCAACCGGAAAACAATGAGGACTTCGACGATGGCCTGACGTTTCCCGCTTCAGCATCGCCATCGGATGGGCATGAAGCCATAGATCTGCATGGCCTCCGCGACGAGTTCGTTCCATCGAGCTTGGCCAGTTCATACTCGTCCACCTTTTCTTCTCTCTCAAACGCCTTTGGAACCGAAGTCCAGATGCCGGCTCATGCACCACCGTCCCCCAATCCATCAACAAGTTCCACATTGCCACCTTCAGAGCACGATTCATCCTCCGCATCTACGGCCACCTCGTCGTCGCTCTGTGATGCACTCGGCCAGGACTGGTTATCCAGTCCACTCCAGGTACCCTTCTCATCTCCGTTCACACCCGAATCGCAGCAGGGAGAGCTCATCGCGCCCACCCTTCCACCCACAAACACCCCCTTGGAAATGACCTCTCTGCAATCACAGGAATCGGGAGTGGATTATCCCCTGCCAACAGTCGAATTTTTTTTTCCTCGTATAGAGGAGAAAAACGATAACAACTTGATATCCCACCATAACGGTGGAAATCCCATCTGCTACTACAATTTCGTCGTAGAGCAAACGGACATTGACATCCGCCAACGAGGCGAACGCACCGCCACGAGGAAGGAGTAAGTCGTCCTTGTTTTCTCCGCTGATTCGGAAATGTTCTGACTACGACCGTGGACATGTAGACCAGAGACACGCGTTGAGTCCCCGATAAGTCGCAAGCGGAAGAGAGACGAGGATTCAGAGACGCGAGTGGTAAAGCCTAAGTTCAAGAACCAGGGGAGGAGATCTGACCTCGAGGGATTCACACGTCCGGAGACCGATAATGGCATCGACGGGGTGGTCAAGGAGGTAGAGAAGGTGGCCAAACAGGACGTCGAGAAGGTGGTCAAGAAGGAGAGGAAACATCGCGCAGTCAGCGATCGCTCGATACGGGAGAAAGAAAGACAAGAAGAAAATGACCGACGTCGGGCCAAGAAGAGGAGGGGCGCAACTAGGGCTTGAACGAGCCACTGCCACATTTCGGACTCCCTCTGATTATCCCGATCCATCTCCCTTCCATCGTTTCCTCCGTCCTCTCTTCTCCACAAGATCGTCGACATGAAGAATTTCAAGATTTAGCCTGGCGAGGGCGAGCAATGGGTGGAGGGGCGTGCTGGGAGATGTAAGTCGAAGGATGTGAATTGTTTACGAGGGATCCAGCGATTACTTATCGGAAAAGATCGGTTGGGTAACGACATGCACATACGGCACGACGATTCGACATCCTTCCGACCTTCGTTCTCACATACCGCACCACCTGACCATCTCTCCCTCTTCACACTCGAAATTCACACTTCCACCTCACCAGATCGACGCCCACCACTTCCGCCAGCCTATATTTTGCCGAGGGACGTTTTATTTCAGAAACATATTGTACCTGCTCTGTCCAAGAAATTTGCAAGAAATTCAATTATTTAGCTTCATGTCATGGTTCGAAGGATGTCACATTCACCTCATTCAGAATGCCGAGGCAGAGCTATGATATGGATCGAGAACAGCTGGAAGATTCAATAATTTGTGTGATAGTTTTGTCGTGAAAAGTTGCGTTTGCGTTGCGTGACTTGAAGGCCGATGTATGTAACTGTCACAAAGCGGCATCATCCGATGCCGACTTAGTTTGCCGAACTTGTTGACGTTCAACGTTCAGGCCTCAGGCCTCAGGATCGATGAAAGTTGGCACGACGATAAGAGGAAAGAGTGAAATACGCAGTACCCAGTGCTTCATCTTTTGTTGACGTTCATATACATACTGGATGAGCACTTCCAGAATGCACTCGAAAAGTTTAGTTCAGGCGTTGGTGGAGCCTCAAACACATTCATTTCTCAAGTACATTGATATTTGGTATCGCCCCCTCGGAAAGGAACAAACAGACCATGCCGAGGCGTTCTTATTCGTGTTTATAGACACTGGCTGTACTGCATAAAAGAAGAAGAAGTATTAATATCTATTTTGCACAGAGAGCAATATGGCAAACTCACGTATGGGTTCGATACTTGGCATGTGTAAGGAGAGGCACAGACTGTTCGCGTTTCAACGTTTAATGTACTTCCGCATCTTTTTACAACAAGATCAAGAGAAAAAGCCCACCTGTTGGTCCTGTCCATCCGATTCCACCACATTGACCCCAGTGAGCCGATGTTCCCGAGGTTGACGTAGGAGTGGTGGTTGTGGCTGGAGCAGTCGATGTAGCTGGAGCAGTCGATGAACTGGCTGGCTTGGTTGTCGAAGCGCCGCCGGTCGAGCCCCCTGGGACGAGGTTGCTGAGGCCGAACCAGTTGAGGGTGTCGGTTTCGTGCTCTGGGACGGTGTGGCCGACGTTCTGGGCGAGGATTCCTTGGACGTTGGACCCGAAGGACGCGCGAGAGTAGCCGGTTTGGGGGTCGTTGGTGATGTTTGAGGTGGGCGTCTGGCTGACACCGAAGACGTTGGTCCATTGTTTGATCTCTTCCCAGAAGTTTTGAGGGTAGAGAGTCGTGTCACTATCATGAGCAGCAAACCAAATGTTTAGTAATAAAATTAAGAAAAAATAATGAACAGCGGAAGATGCGTACATGGTACCGTGCCAGAACTGAACCTTGGGGCGAGTGCCTGTGAATCCTGGGTATCCAGACCGGACTTGATCTCCCCACTGTTGTGGCGTCTTGATGAGCTGTCCAGTCGCACACTGGGTGTTCCAGGCAGAGGGGCCAGCGAAGCATCCGTAAGGAACACCTGAGTACAGCGACCCAGCCGCGAAGAGGTCGGGGTAGGCGCCCATCAGGACGTTGGTCATCATGGCACCCGAAGACGTCCCCGTCGCGAAGACACGTGTAGAGTCGACACCCCAATTCGCAATCGCGTATCGGACCATGTTGGCGATACCCAGCGAGTCTCCTCCGCCATTATGCGTGAGCGTCGCGTTGGTGGCCACGTCCCAGCAGCCACCAGCCGTGGGTGCGTTCGGGTAGACAAGGATGAACCCGTGCTGGTCAGCCAAGGTCGGGAGATTGTTTTCGGCGAAGTAGGCTTGAGCAGTCCCGGTGCAGTAGTGCATCGCGATGATGAGTGGGGTGGGGTTGGCCACGGCTGTCGGCTTGTAGACGAACATCGTCACGCCAGTTGGGTTCGCGCCGAAGTTGGCGGTGACCTGCTGGAGTGAGCTTGTGAGCGCATGGGCGTACCCGATGGCGGTCGCGATCAAAAGAGATTTTTTCAACGAGAACATGTCTGGAAGGTCGAAGAAGCTTGACGACTCCGTTGTTCTTCGTACCAGCTTTATACTAGCGTCGGAGAAGGATGCAATGACTGCACCCAGGTGATCTGTCCTCGGTTCGCCAGCGGTTGGCAGAACATCGTTCGTCGAAGTACGACTATGAATAGTCGAAACACAAATAACTTGCTCGATAATTAAAGAATGAAATTGTCCGAGGGGCGCCAACGCATTAGGAGAGGTTCAAGTTGTAGAAAAGTCCAACTTGGATGAGAGTCGTCTGCTTTTTCGCCGCACCCACACGCGCCACGTCGAAGACCCAACGTGATTGATCTGTCGTTAGTCTCTGTGAATCAAAGTCAAAAACATTGAAAAAAAAAAAAAAAAAAAAAAATCACACCGAGGCATATTTCGACCTTCCCAGTTGTACGCTCCAACACTCAACGTCGATGCATGTGGGTCAGTGGTCACTAGGTCACTTGTCATGGATAAATCGACAATGGATTAACGTCTCCATATATTCTGAGCGTTGGATCGGAATTTGATGACCCGACATACAACCGCGAGAAGGCCACCTCGTGAGCATTCCATTTCAAGTTCGAGAGCTGTCGATACAGCTGGAAATATATTCGCTCAGCCTATTTTTAGATCTTCCGACTAATTTTATCGTGTTCAAATCAAAGATAGGTGAACTCAAGATGATATTTTCGAAGATGCTCTTCAGTTCGTTGATACATCGTAACTGTATTTATCAGACGCGTTACAAACATTGACTGTACTGAGAAAGGTTTATGCTTCGAATCAGTATCACGTTTGGCTGATTCAGAATTCGATCGACTTACCCATGGGTTCGAATATTGGCAGGTGTATGGGGAAGCGCAGACTATGAAAATTTTAACCAGGTTATTGATTGAATGTCTTCGTACGTTTGTAAAGATTTCATACCTGTAGGTCCAGTATATCCAGTCCCACCGCATTGGCCCCAATGAGCGGCTGTCCCGGTGGGGACCGACGACGACGAAGGAAGAGGGTCAGAAACGGTTGAGAGAGAGGTCGTGGTGCTTGGAGGAGGGGTCGTGGTGCTGGTAACAGGAGGGACGGTGGTTGTGACTGGCTGAGATCCCGGTGCGAGCGAGCTGAGCCCGAACCAGGCAAGAGTATCCGTCTCGTGTTCGGGGACGGTGTGGCCGACGCCCTGAGCGAGAATGGCCTGCACGTTGGGACCGAACGACGCGCGAGAATAAGCAGATTGTGGGTCGTTGGTGATGTTCGAGGTAGGGGTCTGGCTGACCCCGAAGACGTTGGTCCATTGTTTGATTTCTTCCCAGAAGTTCTGTGGATAGAGAGTGGTATCACTGCGAGAGAGAGAAAAAGAAAGTTCACTTTCAGAAAAGTGATATTCCATAAATAAGGTGCGACGTACACAGTTCCGTGCCAGAATTGGACTTTGGGACTAGTTCCGGTGTATCCAGGGGATCCGCTACGAACCATGTCTCCCCATTGCTGAGGAGTTTGAATGAGCTGTCCAGTGGCGCATTGAGTGCTCCAAGCGCTTGTGCCTTCGAAGCATCCATAAGGGACACCCGAATAGAGCGAACCGGCGGCGAAGAGATCTGGGTAGGCGCCCATGAGGACGTTGGTCATCATCGCACCGGACGAGGTACCCGTCGCAAACACTCGGGTGGAGTCAACACCCCAGTTCGAAATCGCATAGCGA
>JAIFHD010000822.1:0-23782 GCA_019721455.1 Psilocybe mexicana
GGGAAAATGGGGAACAGAAAAAGATAGAAGAGGCAGGGTGCATGAGGGTTGGAAACAAAAGTTGGTTTGACAGATCCAGTTTGTGCTCTGCTAACTTATGACGTCGTCGTTCCCACGGTCCCGGCCCTGCGCAAAGTTAACCAACAACTTTCCAACGAAAAATTCAACCCTTTCATGTATTCTTCCTTCACCTCACATCATAACGGTAGCATCGACGATCTCGAGCTTTCCCAGCCTACTGTCATTGTTTCAACGTTTATCCTCCATCTACAAGCCCATCGACAGGTTCAAATACAACCACCACAGGCTGACTCCGACTGGCGCCGTACGAAAAATCGCTGAAACGCCTCTTTGGCAACCATGCAGTGATAACCTGTCACCCAAATAAAGATGATGCACGCTGGTTTTCGAGGTCCGCCCATTGAAGGGGTTATTTGTACCTCTCGCTTTTCAACACTGGCGCCCACGTTGAGCCTATATTACGAGGAACAAATGAGGCAAAAAGGTGAGAATAGATTAGGGATAGTAGGTAATCACTGTTCTCCGTAAGATTTCGTGATCAATAAATATATGTAAAAAAAAATCGTAGAATCGAAAATATTAAAGGGTCGAACTCAGTCGTCGTCGACTTGTTGCTCAATCACCACAAAACTAGGTGAGGCCTGGGACCTTCAATGAGAGCATGAAGTGGTCGTAAATTTTCAACATAATGGTCAAAAAGCATTCCTGTGTGGTGGCAAAAGAAAGCTGGGCGTCAGTCAGTTGCTTGCATGTAACGTCAATGGGAAGTCGTCCAACGGCAACCAACCGTAGGGGGCAAAACAAGATTCCAGCATAATTGAGAATTGACCCGCTAACTTTCTCGCATAGGACATCGAGTCCCAAGTCAATTTTTTTCTTTTCAACCTGACGCTTGAACCTTGATATTCGGTGGCAGGGGTTGATTGGTTTCTTTCTTTTCCTGTCCGACATCCGATTCGAGAGGGTGTGCAGTTGACTGGTATGAAACCGGACGAGTCAGACGGTGCGTTTGTTGGCTCTGGGCTTTCTGTTCTGCAACTCTCCGTGATTCCGTCCATAATGCGAGCGTATACTTGTGCAAAGAGCGGGAGTAGAGGATGAGGGGGTCGACGTGATGAAGGGTGGATTGCGCGTCTGACGATTCAGACATGTTTATTTGGGCTTTAAAGAAAAAAGGAAAGAAGAGAGCGTGAAGAGGTAGAAAGTCCGGGACTGTCAATCGTGTATACCAGCCTGCGGAGAAAAAGGAAAAGAGATGGTGCGAAGGAAAGATGAGGCTGCGCCGATGGCTTTGTTGAATTGATTATATAGACAAGATCACATTGCCACCATTTAGCTCCAGAAAATAATGATAACTAACAAAATTTGATGGCCTCCACTTGTGTACGTTGAAAAGAATCAAAAGACCATACTTAGATGTCAGAAGCTCTGTCAGAACATTTTTAAAGAAATCGAAATCTCATTTTAATGCGGTCCAGGGTTTCACTCCAACGATTGCATGAGAAGGCGGAGCACCGAATCCCAAGGGGAAGAGGATCCAATTAACTTTTTCGGGTCAATCGTAATGGATGGACTATCATATGACGTCATCGGGACCTGTAATCAACTACACCCCATTCGGTTCTTCAAGCAAATCATTACAAGTCAAAGAAGTTCTAGTTAAGAGCTAAGCTACAGGGTAAGTACGCCAATCCCAATTATGTATCGATAATTACACAACACCTCGGAGAAAGATTGTCTTCAAGAAAAAAAAAAGGAATGTCCACACAAACACATAAAGAAGGAATATATTATCATGACCCACGCCGCGTGGATGACGACCTCCTCATCATCACGTCTTCCTTCGCACGCACATCGAGCGCCACTTGCAAGTCGTGGTACTTCTGCAAGTCGACAGCCTCAGAACGGGCCACCCCAGCCGAATCGTTGGGCAACCAAATGATAGGCGGAGGTGCGATCAGTTCCGGTGCATACATAATTCCAGCCATGTCTTCTGCATGGTCTGTGAAGGGTAACGGTGGCAAGTGGGGTGGAGCATCCGGATGTGTACGCGCTGCGCGTTCGGTTGCCGTCAAGTCATCCAGGGTTTCCGTTTCTATAGATCGATAAGATAAATCAGGGGGCCGGTTGTTATTTACAGAAATGAAACAAAACTTACGGAGTGGTAAAGCACCTCTCTGGGTAGAGTTAGAAGGCATGACGGCCAACGTAACACTCATCATCTCAAGGACAGAAGCCATGGAACCACGTGTACGAATTCCAGGAAGACTGCTGCCATTCACCGTGTCCGTTTCGGTATTCAGATACCTGTCAGCTCCACTTGTGAATCTATCCAGCGAATTTTGGGTTATTGGGCTCAAAGACTTGCGTCCAGGCTGCCTCAATTTCCAATTGGTGTACCCTTCGACGAAGATAATCACAATCAATCCCGTTCCGACCAGGATTCCTCCTTCGACCCAGAAGCGCAAAGAGAGAAATATAAGGCCCAAAAGAATGGGTTGGAAAGAGAGCAGAGTTCCGAATCGTCGTAGAAGCCATATCTGGAGCAGGCCGCCAGTCTGAGAATGGGTTCTCGAATAAACATATCCAACTAAGTATCGGTGTGCTAATAGAAATTGTTAGCGATTACGTAGGTATGTAAAGTGAGTAGTGGACTCACCGATCAATGTCAAGAAAAGCAAAAGTACCACAGCAGGGGCGATTAGTGGGAAAATAAGAGAAAACGTCGAAGCGAAAACAATGGCAAGAACACAGGCTCCAATAGCGTAAGATGGATCGTAGGTTCTCGGATACACAGCTGAAAAGAATTAAATGTTAATCATTTGTATTTGGACTAGATCGAATAGAAAGGAAAGACCTCTGAATCGTTGTCGTGGAGTGACAGCCTGCTTTTCGGCACGAAGAACCCGCCAAAGTCGGATTGGCTGCAACATTAAGAGTCCAGGGAAGACTATGGCAACGTTGATGATAACAGCAAGAGCGAGCACGCTCATATAAACCGCCCCATTGGAAACAGATTTTGTTTCATTACTATCCGTGTTGAAAGCCTGCATTGAGAACAAGATCGCGCCAACAGCCACCAGCCATACAGCACCAATGGCAGTCAGAATGAAAAATGTGATCCTCAAAACTAGAAGTTGGTTTCCAGAGACAGAGACCGAGCCATGGATGTTAGCCACCCCTGCAATGAAGTAATTTAGTAAACATCAAAGGGTGGAGTGTTTTGAACAACAAACATTTAATGACCGCTAGACCCAAAACAATGAACAAGGTCACTGCGAAAGTGGGGGCAAGAACGGTTGCGACACCGGCGGCGATGGTATTTGCAGATATCAAGGGTTGCAAGAAAGAGATGTAATGAGCAACATCAGGTGCTGGGGCAAGAGATAGACCCGCTGCTGCCGTCACTTTTCAATGAAGTTAGCGACTCCCTTGCTGTGAGTGTTGAATTTGAACTTACATGCAGCAGCAAGAATGATAATTACGACGATAATTACAGTCCACATCACGGCCAAATCGAGGAAACTCCGCTCGTGCTGCAGAACGTCCCATCTAATATCTTCTTTCGCCCTCCCTTCAATGATCTGAATTCCTGGAATGAATCGAAGCCCCCGTCCAATCATCAACCACCCATTGATCGCCGTGCCAGATGCAATGTCGTTGTAGCTTTCCCTCTGAGCTTCTGCGATCTCTGCATTGATGACCTTTAGCCTTGAACGCCACTGTGTGATCTCAGCATAAACATGACCAAGGTCTTCAAAGCCGAGCCCATCTAAAGGTCTAACAAACGGTTGAGAAGGTTGGAGTCGAAGGTGTGGAGGTGGGACAGATTCTGGGTCTACGACTTGTGTCTGGCGACGCGGGAAGGTCTCTCGTCGCGTCGAAGGCGGAGGGTCGGATTTAGGCGTGCGAGGTCGGCGCAAAAACGAAGAAGGTCCTGCTTGTTGTGCCATGCCGTTATACATGGTGTCACTTTCCTCGGGACCATCCTGGGACAAATCAACCCACTCTTCTTGCTCCTCATCCCTCTCAGGTATCGTATGCACAACGCCATGTTCGTCGACCTCCATGTTCTCGTATTGGGTGATTCCATAATTAGGGCCGAACAGCCTCGGGTCAGGAATATGTGGCAGCCAGCTCCCATGTCCATCGACTGGACCCAACTCGCCTGTTTTTTCGACGCCAACATTGGTACCCAGCGGTAATCGGCCGTAAGCCACAGAGTTTCGGTTGACCTCCATAAACCTGCTTCCAATAACACGAGAGTTTATCGATTCTGTAAGGCTTTGATGTCGATCCAGACCTGCTTCTGCAAATCTGCCACCGCTGATTCCTGAGACTCCGCGGAGTTTGTAGTATGACGAAGGCGCAACAAATGAGGTTGGTGCAAGGGAAGACGCCGCATGTGCTCGATTCATATGCCGCCGTGGACGAGGTCTTCTTTGTTGCGGTGCGAGTGGGAGGGGGCGACTGATGTACGGGCGCGACGGATCCGCGGGAGGGGGAGGAATAAAATCTAGAATGGACGGATCTGGAGTCGTGACGCGGAAAGAGCTGATGTATTTTGTTTCTGAAATTTCAAGATTTTCGAGTATTTCGTCTCGTTCATCTATAAGAACGGCAAGCCTATGGGTATCTCTGTAACAAAAAAAAATTCGTCAGAGTTAGAAAGAAAATGGAATAAGATAAAATCTTACCCGATGGAAAAAAGGCTCTGGATATCGACCTCTGCGTTGTTCGAGTCATCCGGACGGTTTAACGGTTGTTCTTCTTCTCTCTTTCTCGTGGTCCTCTCCCCATTTCTAGGACGAACCCCTCCTGCGCTTCTGAGATTATTGGTGCCGCTTCTTCTACCAGCGTCACCGAGAGATGAGCTCAGCCCGATTTTCACCAGATGATCCTTTAGCTGCTTTTCGCCCCAGGTCGCGAAACCCGGTGCCTGTTTTGCACTCAGCCATCCCATATCCTTTCCTTCACATTTCACTGCCAACCATCTCTGTCTATGTTCTACGAGCCGGTTGAATTCCTTGATGATTTTCCATAATGGAGGAAGTACTCCAAGCAAGATAGTGATTGCGGCGAGAATAATCAGTCTGATATGAGCAATGAAAGGATCCGGACCTGTGAGGGTTTCTCTTTTCTGCACAGCAGTCGTTGTAGTTTGGCCGCTTTCGAAAATCCTCAATAAACGGATTAGGCTGAGGTCGGTAAGGGTCGAATATCCACCTCCGAATACCGAAGCAGATGGGTAATTCGTGTTGCATGGAGTGTCAACAAGGTATAAAGGGAGAGCACCTGCTAGTGCGAGGAAAGACCAACCAAGGGCGATGAGTAATGCAACCCAGAGAGTGCGCTGACTGAGTTGTTCATCAGATGGGAATAGATGGGCATCATGAGCAGGAGAACGGCCAGCATCTGACACGTCGGAAGGGAGTTTGGGAACCAAAGGGACCTTTGGGAAAAGGAATGCCAAAAATGAGGAACCCAGCGGTTTAGGTCGAAGTCTACGGAAATTTTTGTTAGATTGAAGGAGGAAAAATCAAGGAAAACATAGGGATGACACACTCTGGTTGTACAAACCACTCTCGCAAACCGTATACTTGTCGAAACCGTGGCCTTATGATGGCAAATACAACCTAAATTATGGAGAAAATGACAGTTATGACCCGCATTCAAAATTTTGACTGGTTATGACTCACCCAAATTATCAGTCCAAAGAAGCTAGAAACAATGACAACAGAGAGTAACCCAGAAGCGGCCGAGTCGAAGCCATGTCCTGGGCACAATGGACCAGATTGTGAAAGTATCGGAAAGGTTGTACTGAACACAGCAGATTCTATTGAAGTCATGGAGGTAATAGTGGTGGATGGGGCTGAACTTGAACTTGGGGTGATTACAGATTGAGAGAAGGACGTAAAAGTTGTGGTAGGATTGATAACAGTCGTGATTGGAAATGTAGTTGTGAACGCGGCGAAGGGCCCATTGGGAGACGGGCTTCCGAGAGCGTCAGATGAAGTATGGGTGTCACTTGAAATGGATGCGGGAATTGTCTGCGACTGTGTTGGAACCGGCAGACTATTTGAGAGTAACTGCAAGGACGTTGAGGAGGAGCTAGAAGAAGCAATGGTTAAAGGAAGGCTAGTGCTAGAAGCCAGTGGGGTCGTTGTGGAATCATTTGGGAAATCGTGTCGGGGTCGTTGAGAGTATAACGTGTAATAGTGGTCGTAAGAGTCGGAGAACATATTGGTCTGGAGAGACCAGGGGTATATGGCGAGAACGAAGTCAAGCAGCCTTCACCTCGATTTTTCGAACCACCGCGGATTGATAATCCGAAAAAGGAAATTGCCCCGACTGGTCGTTGATCTACCCCGATGCGTTTGACAATCTACAGCACTTGTCAATGTCCGTTTAGTCCTCGACAGTTGGAAAACAGATGTCTTCAAGGGTTTCTGAAGGAGAGGTCGTTTTGGTCCGTGTAATGGATCACACTCAAGGCTCCGTTGAGTATATTAATATTATTCGATACCACGTTGTCTCCCAGGGAACTCCGGCCGTTTTGTATCAGCTTTCAGAAGGAAGAAAGACTACAAGAGTTGCCATAGCTATCTACTTTCTTGGGTTTCGTAGATGCATTCTTTCTCTCAGGCAACCTGAACATATACATCGTATAGGACTCTGCAGGAGCCTGTTCTTTCTTTCTTTTTGTTACGGAATTAAGAAGAGAATTCTCAACCGTAATGACTGCCATGAGGCGCCCCATTGAACTCCTTCCCAGGGTGCGAAAACTAAACTACTGTTCCTCGACCACATTTTGGGACAAGCGCAGACAAGAGCCAGGATGTGGACTCTGGTGCTGGTGGGTGGCATTGCTTGATATATGAGCTTTTCATGATGTAGGAGGATGTCGGGTGAGGTCTTTGCTAGTGCCATGTGAAGGTTACTGTTAAAATGCGGACCCAAGAGGAAATAGGCAAGAATAAGGAGGCGGATGAAAACAATGATCATGGTGGGGAGACTTAGGGGCACTGGCATGTTCTGGAGGTCCACGTGATCAATATTTGCTGCCGCCACCGCGTCCGCCATGATCTCTGGACAGGCAACAACGTTGAATTTCACGTTTCGCGATGGCGAACGCCTTGCGACAGGCAGGTTATTCCAACAACTTTGTCCCATACATTTCTGACCATTTGACCAGCCCATAGTACCATCAACGCTTCAGAATGCTCAAACAACGGCACTTCTTAACTTACTCAACCTCAATCAACCCGTAGAGACTACTGTATCCACCAGCGGGAAGGGTGGTTCAGGTTTCAAGACTCCCCCAGTATCTGGACCGCCTGTTTGGAAAATTCTTGTCTTGGACCAACAGACAAAGGATGTTCTTGCGACCGTACTTCGAGTCCAAGATCTACGTGACGCTGGGGTAACCCTCCACGTGTAAGTTCCTTCCCTCAACGCGACAAAATATATCGACTAATAATATCATAGGCAACTACATTCACTCCGACCCGCACTGACGGATGTCCCTGCCATCTATTTCGTCGCCCCAACCCTGGCGAACATCAAGCGGATAGCTCAAGACCTACAAAAGTCCTTGTATGAATCTTTCCATTTGAATTTCGTGGAGCCTCTACCCCGCGCGTTACTTGAAGAACTAGCAGCCTCAGTTGCGCAGGATGGAACTGGTGATCTTGTCGAACAAGTAGGCAATATATCAATTTCTCCCTCCAAGGTCGTACCTGACGAGCGTGGTTTTCATTGAGATTAGGTCGTCGACCAGTACTTGTCCTTCATCGCACCTTCACCTTCTCTCTTCTCTCTTCTCCCCCCTCCACCGCCAATAGCATCGGTGACATCTCCTACTCCACCCACCCCGTCAGGACCGCTTTCTACGTATACCATCCTCAACTCTCCTTCTTCAACTGAGCAACAAATCGAAGAGGAGATTGAGCGCATAGCAAATGGTCTTTTCAGTGCAGTTGCCACTGCAGGTGAGTATCACAGCACGTATGCTATTCTATTATCTTTTAACTCCGCAAAAAAAGGCCATGTTCCATTTATCCGCGCTCCAAGAGGCCAAGCAGCCGAACAGGTAGCAAAGAGATTGGAGACGAAGATACGGGACGCGATTCTTTCAGGAGTTAGGTCACACAACTCCTCGAGCTCCCTCTTCTCACAAGATTCGACTGGTATTTCGAACCTTCAACGCCCTCGTAAGTTGACCACCGCTTTAATCTGGCTCGTTCAACCAATTGTAACTTCTAAACAAATCACACACAGTTTTACTTATCCTTGACCGCAACGTTGATCTGGTCTCCGCATTGGCGCATGGCTGGACATATCAAGCCCTTGTTTCGGATTGTCTAGATATTAAATTGAATCGTGTAACAGTGGCCCAACAACAGGGAAAGAAAGCCTATGATCTGGACTCGAAGGATTTCTTCTGGGCACAAAATGCGGCAAATCCATTCCCCCAGGTAGCAGAGGAAATCGACCTGGAGCTCAACAAGTACAAGCAAGATGCGGCTGAAATTACGCGAAGCACTGGGGTCAGTGATGTCAATGATATTTCGCAGCTGTGAGTTTTATGGCTTGGCCACTCTTTCGGCTTTTTTTATTGAATTCATACGCAGGGACCTCTCGACCAATGCTGCACACCTAAAAACCGCGATAACTCAACTGCCAGAATTGACGGCGAGAAAAGCGACATTGGATACACATATGAATATCGCCACTGCCCTTCTTGAACAGATCAAAAAGCGTTCGCTTGATGAACTTTTCAGTACAGAAGAAGCCATTTCCAGACAGGTTTGTGTCTCTCACCCAATTGAGAGTGTCCTCCTCTGATTCGCTTTTTCCTATTTCAAAGACAACGGCCTCCATTCTTGAGTTTCTACGTGCCCCTCGTCCGGACGGAGAATTGACACCAACCGACAAACTCCGCCTCGTCCTCGTTTTCTATCTCTCAGCCTCAGACAATGCGATTTCAAAGGACGACGTGGCCGAGCTGGAAAAGGAGCTCAAGGCCGCAGGTGCAGACCTATCTGCATTCGAATACGTCAGACGGACCCGAGAAATCTCGCGGATGACATCCTCGATCAGCACTGGAAACACAGGAACTGCCACGCCTGTTCTAGGAGGAGTGGCTGGTCAAGGAGGAGAGTTGTTCAAAGGTTTCAGCGCCTTGGGAAATAGGGTATGCGCACCAAGGACTCTTTGCCTCTATAACGTTCATCTAATCAAACCGAATTGCAATATAACAGCTTACAGACCGACTCAAAGACGGCAGATTCGACACCCTCATCTCAGGCGTCAAAAACTTCTTGCCCACTAACAAACTGTTCCCAGCGACCCGGCTGACAGAAGCCCTCATGGATTCCTCCGCTGCGTCTAACCAATCTCTAGCAGAAACAGACGACTTCATCTTCCTGGACCCCCGAGCACCGCGGAACACATATGCCGGTATGCCTGGCGTGCCAGGGAGCAGCGGTGTCAGCAAAGGCAGGCGTATGGCATTTGCAGAGGGTATGGTCTTCGTTGTCGGTGGTGCCGGATATGTGGAGTACGGTAATCTGCAAGAATGGGCTGGCAAGACGGGCAAGAAGGTCACGTATGGAGGAACAGAAATTGTTGATCCTGGAGGTTTCCTCAAGATCCTGGAAGGTCTTGGTAGAGTAGGGGCAGTATAAATATTTTGATATTAAGTACATGGGAGTGATAGAATTGAACTATTGACACCTAACGAAGGGTCTTGTGATTTTGAGGAATAGAGATACAGCAAAACGAGAATATACTACTTAGGGTTCAGGAATGCGCAGAAGATGACAACAACTCATCACTTCCTCTTACTGTCCCGCATAGCCAGGATCTGGACGAGACGAATGCTGTAGACATGGAATGAGAGAGAAGCCATGTTATAAGATTAATATGGGCGTACAAGATGTTGATCATATCAAGTTCGAGACTGATAGACTCATTTATGGGGTCGGCCTTCATGACACCTTGTTCAGCGAGGCGAGCATGCTTGAGGATCTTTTGTGTGCTGGAGTAAAAGTTACAAATCAGCGTGTACCTGGATGATGGGTAAGGTAGGAACTTACTCATAAAGGACGAAGCCACCAAACACCGCAAGACCACCATATAACGAGATTGACTCTGTAAACATCAGGCCACGAATACCCATGGGAAGCACCATGGGTGCGAGAGAGCTTAGAGCAACAACGGTCACACCAGCGAGAAGAGGTCCTCCGAGGTTGAGGTATTTGTCATTACTGTGAATCCGAGTCACTATCACCGCGTTTGAGCCTTGGAATAAATGGGCTGCTTACGTCGCCGTTGCACCAACGTATGAGATTGACCCAACCACTCCAAGGGTGTAGAGGGCTGCACGGGAAAGGATCGCGGGGCTGAAGAAGAACAAGGGGCTAAGGGTCGCTGCTTGGCATGCGTTGAATCCCTGGAGAAATCTCCCTTAAGATTCTGGGTTCAAATAGAGCGGGTCAGAAAAACTCACAAGCCAGAAGAGATGTTTTTGAACAGTCTTCTCTGGAGGGGTATACATGGTTCCCATCATCGTGCCTATGCTTCCAACAAGATTGACTCCCAAGACCAGCCCTGTGCGCAGGACGGGCTGTAAGTAGATGCACCTGCAGAATTATTATATTCATCTACGCACATGGATTGGCAGACATGATGCGGAAAGCCGCACCAGATCGGAATAAACTTCGGGCTGCAAGTGCCGTGAGGGCAAGACCACCACCCGTATATTTGAAACTGTCATTCAACAGTTCTCTTTCTGAGACAGTGAGGGGATCTCGAGTATCTCTATTGAAAATGGAGTCCAGGACGAAGACGGCACCACCAACACTTGCCTGCCATGTGTAAATTAGTAGATATATAACGAATGGAATCAAAACATACAGCAGTTATCGCAAACTTTTTCCAGTCGAATGCTACATCCCTCTGAACCATGGGTCTAGCTTCAGTCCTCATTGATCGAGCGCCATTAGAGAGTGAAATTGTTGATAGAGAGCTGGTAGGCTTGAGGCGAAGCAGTTGCCGTACGAGCCCACTGGTACTGAAGTTTCGAGAGCCATGGGTCGCGGCTCTGTGTAGAGAAGACGAAAAATGGCTTGAGTGTATGATGGGCCTCAGTGAAGACGCTGGAAGACGGAGCATGATGGAAGACGGAGGAGATCGTGAGCAAGGAGGAAAGGGACTGGGATGTACATCATTTATTTACCTTTTATTTACCTCAATTGACAGCGTCAACAACTGACACAGGCCGGTACTCAACGTCATCAGAGTCCCAACAAGGATACATTTCAAATCACAAGGAGAGGTCGAGGAGGTACTAGAAGTTCATCGAAAAAAGAATAAGAAGGGGAGAAAGAAATAAAAGGGCTACAACAGTCAGAAAATACCAATCTCATAAAGATAGATAAGCAAGAATAACGTCTACAAGTCTGCAATACGTAGGCATAAATAGACATGGGGCAACTGTCATAAAATCAATTACTTCAGTATTTTTGGAAGAAACTGTGTATATATATGCAGGAAACCACTGGATTGTAGGGTTATTGTTTTCCTGCCTGTGCTGCAGCCTGTGATTGCTGTGGTCATTTGTGATTATCAAACTGTAGTCAGGTATAAGGAAACAAATTACTCACAAGGTAAGCCATCAATTGCTGGTATTGTGGATTAGCAGCCGCTGGTGGGGCTCCTGCAACCGCAGATGCAGGTGGCGAACTCATTAAATGAGGTGGAGGAACAGCACCAAAGGCCTGGCCCGTGGGCACCGGCGGACGTTGCTGTTGCTGTTGCTGAGCAGTTTGCAAGAGGGCAAGGATATTTGGAGGTAGATTGGCCAAGTTTGGGTTGACCGGGGGGGTTGGTGCACTTGTAGGTGGTGGTCCAGTTGGCGTTGCACTGTACGGGTTTGCAGGAGGATATGTGGCAGGTGGGGGCGGGGTATAGAACGAATTCGGGGCGGGAGTGATTCCTGACATTGGTGGCATCGGAGGAGCGACGGGTGGTGCTGGTTGTGGAGCTGCAGGCGCGGCAGGCTGCTTTAATGCAGCCAAAAGCTACGATACAGAATGAAGATTATGTTCGAGATGTGATGTATACAAACCCATACCTGTTGAACCTTACGTGCTTGTTCCAAACGGTCATCCTGAGCCTAAACAAGAGGTTAGAGTTGAACAAAATTACCCAAAAAGTGTCGGCATACCGGTGCAGGAGGCGCAGAAGGAGGAGGCGGAGGCATGCCATACCCTCCAGATCCTCCTCCATAACCACCGACTGGGGGACCACCATAGCCACCTGAAGGAGGCGGAGGCCCTCCATAACCCCCACGATTGTCATACCGGTCATTATACCCTCCTGTTCTTCCTCCTCGCCCCATGTTGTCGTCGTCAAATCGTCCACGAGGCCGATTATCTCTATCTGGACGTCCATAATCCCCTCCACCACCGCGGCGATCGTAGTCATCATCACCCCTGCCTCTTCCGCCACGCATTCCGCGACCTCTCCCTCGTGGTCCGCCGCCTCCACGCATACCGCCGCGCTCCTCCCAATCTCTGCCGCCACCACCTCCACCACCGTCACTAATGCAAAATGAGTAAAGGACCACCCAAAAAACCTATATTTATACACACCGATGACCAATGGACATATTTTCGTCCCAGGCAAAGACAATATCCATGACTCCATCTTGGAGGGGTTCATGACGAAGCCGATCGTGCGCTTGGGTGCAAACCTGAATGACAACTCTTGAGTATCTCTAGTGAAAAATTCCACAAATCTATATTTACCCTTGTGTCATAAAATTCGACATAAAGCGAGCTGAAAAACGCATTTAGCCAAGACGGTAAATTTATATTCAAAATAGGAGACTCAACTCGATACGATCGCCCATGGGTTTTATAGATTTCACATCACCAAATTGCTGGAACTTCCGTCGGACTTCCATGTCATCGATAGGTTGACCGGAAGGTGAATTTCGCAGAGTGACCTGAAGTATGCCTTGAAATTGCTTTAAAAAGTAGCATTTAGAATCAGAACTTTGGCCCCTAAATAACGCTTACTTGATTTTTTTCACGGTCATTCCCTTTCTGGTCGTCACGAGGTAGGGAATAATGCACGTCAATCTAGAGCACAAGCAATCGTTTTGAGGTTCGTGTATGCAAGATAAAAGTGTGAGGATTACGCACAGGTCGGCCACTGATTTCCGACCCTTGTAAACGATCTCGTGCCCTTTCAGCTGCTCTAAGATCATACTAAAACAGAAAATCCAACTTTAGATATTTGCGAATACTTCCGCGACAGGTCACTCACGTAGGTGACAAACACCATCCCTCTGGTTGATATTAGGTCAAAAAATGTTTTGATTTCACCATGTTCTTCAAAAATTCGGCGCACGTCTTCACTCGGAGTTTCATACTAAGAGGCTCCATTAGCATCATACTTCGTTTCAAAAAGAATGTGAAAATGTGAAGAGAACGAAAATCATGGAATTTATGGAACTCAAATTTTCAATGAGACTTGCCTTAATGTTGCGAATGAACAGTGTACGACAAGGTCTTTCGCGTTGAATGCGTTCTTCGATAATTGAATCATGGACCTTATCATCTCTTTCCTTCCTGAGTGGTCGTCGATTGCCTCGGTCTTCGTCATCATAGGATCCTGGCCCGTCTGACACGGTGAATGGATACATGTAAGAAACCTTAACAGCATAGCGCAGAAAAAATCGAGCGGGATAGGACGTAGCATGGGGAGGGAAGCACGCGGAACCAGCAAAGTTCAAGTCTCAAGCACAGTTCACCGATTTTCACGTTTTCAAGGTTAATCATCAATGAGGCGTCCTTGAACGAGATCACCAGAAGCTCGTAACCAAAACATGACAATTGAATTGGAGGATGAGCGAAATCCCGCGTGCCTCAGACTCGAAGAAACTGATGTGAAGGTTCTTCTTTTCCCTATCCTTAACATTTATGTTCAGTCTTAATTGTAGCGCACCTTCAAATTTAGAATAATTCTGGTATCCTGAAGGGCCGGATGGGGGGAAATGCGATGGTGTTGAATCTGCATAGCCGTTTTGATAATAAGATTGTTGGTTGCCGGGTGGCGGTGCCTCATAATTATTGTAGCCTCCAAAATCGTTCTGATTTGGTCCTTGATCATATGGTGCATGGTTGCTCATACCCTGATCATAATTTCCGTACCCTCCTCGACCTCGTCCATAACCACCTCTGCCACGGAATGGAGCGCCGCCTCTGTCGGGATAACGGTGGCCTCTGTCATTGGGTGGACCCGGAGAGTTAACCCTACGACCTGGAGAATGATCGAAATTTGAACCGTATGGATGATGTCGATTCATGGTTCTTAAAGAGACTGAGTCACAGTGTGCGGTGGTGACGTGGAACAGACGACAAGCGAAGGACCGCTAAGGGCGACTGACACAAGGACTCTGAGGAACTGAGGAAAGAAAGAGCTCAAAACTCAGAATTCAGGCTGAGTAGACAACGAAAGAAAGAAAGATAAGAGATGTCGGTGGTTGGGGTTAGAAAGTGTGCCGCACGAAAAATGCTGAGAATAAGGGATCCGGAACATGCCGAGAATAATAGGTTCCGCCTCGCTGGTCAGGCTGCGGTGCTGCATCACAGTCGAAGATACTACTCTACTCTTGACGACCATGTCCAAACAATTCCAATTCAAACTCGTCCTCCTTGGTCCGTTTCAATGTACCATTCTATATTTCGTTGCCCTAATTCTTTCTCCTTTTCTGTAGGCGAATCTGCAGTTGGTAAATCCAGGTGAGTCTAACCATGGTCCCCACCTCTCCCTCAACTCATATCTGGCAAGTCTTGTCCTTCGGTTTGTCAAGGACCAATTCGACGACTATCGTGAGAGCACCATTGGAGGTCAGCGCCTATATTCATACAGCCCATTGCTTTTCTGATTCCCCTATACCAGCTGCTTTTCTGACACAGACGGTCACCCTTGATGATCAAACGACTGTGAAGTTTGAAATATGGTGTGTAATGCGCAGCCATACTGGACAATGTAATGACAACTCCTGTAGGGATACCGCCGGACAAGAGCGCTACAAGGTTCGTTCGAGTTTATATTCACTGAAGTGTTTGTGGAGCTGACCAACGGCGTATCTTCAGTCTCTTGTACGTGACCGATTCAATCACTGTAGCGAGAGTTTAACCCTTATCTGAACCACGCAGGCACCCATGTACTACCGCAACGCTAACTGCGCTGTCGTGGTATATGACATCACACAATCAGCTTCGTTGGAGAAGGCACGAACATGGATAAGGGAGCTTCAGCGTCAAGCCGATCCCTCAATAGTCATTGCTCTTTGCGGAAACAAGTCGGATCTGGCCGCTCGACGCCAGGTCTCACAGGAGGAAGCAAAGAAATATGCTGATGAAGAAGGGCTGATGTGGACGGAAACTAGTGCCAAGACAGGTGAAGGGGTGACAGAGATCTTCACCGCCATCGGTATGTTGAAATTACTACACCTCTGTCACTTTGATCTTAGGCCAGACGCTTTCTTCCACAGCCCAGAAATTACCTCTGACAGCGCCCAGTGCCACGCGAGCCAGTGGGGGTCGAGCAGGCCCCGGTGGAAGAACTGGACTCGATCTCAACAAGCAGGCTAGCACAGGGGCGGCTGGTCAACCCGATGCTTGCAATTGTTAATTTTGTTCTTACGCCATCTTTCCTCCTTCGCCATCCACTTTGCTTTTCTTTCTTGTAACGTACTTCCTACCATACCTCTTTTGTTGTGATTTTTCTTTCTGGTTAGATACTTCGGACCTTCTGGGATAAACAACTCTATTTCATGACCAGTACTTGCGACGTCCACTCAAGGGCCCTCGTGCGGGTGTGCTACATACGTTCGTTCTATGGTGTCCCGATTTGCATTTCTATATTCTGGTACATCGTGGCGACTTACAGTTATTTAAATATTACACATCCATTGAAGTTTAAGCGTCTAACTTACTTACACTTCAAAATCCTGCCGCTTCTAAACCTTTTCTTATGTCTGCATGTGCCGTCTCTGATTGTTGGACTTCTTGACTTCGCGTCCACGACCATTCCTCGTCCCATTGGTCACGAATCTGATCTTCGATGAAAGCCGCGATCGATTCATTGATTATAATGTTGTATTTTCGACCCTGGAATCGAAGGATATTCGTGATGATATCGGACCAGCGCGTCATTTGCTGAAAGCAGATATTATCGTCGGATTGTGGTATTTGCTTAAACTGGGCGTTGATATGGACGATATCCGTCAGAAACATTGAGATGAACGGTACGCAAGGACCTTGCGTCTTTTTCATCAATTCCCGATAGCCCGCGAAGCCACGAGAAGGGTCATTATAGCGAACTAGCATTTCGAGATGGGATTTCCGGTTGACGTGCGCCCATGTCAAGTGCAAGTTCTGGATTACTGTGCTCGAAAGGGCGACCGAAATCGCGCTCATGGAGGCGAAGTTGTTCAATGAACGGCATTTCTTCATGATAAAATTAGCTTGAGATGCTTATGGACACGAATAACATGGTACATACCTCAGCAACCCTGATCCAGAAGTCAGCCGTGTCTGCTCGCTTCGGAAGGATATCATGCTTGAGAATACTTTTCTTCACCCAGCCTCCCAGTTTGGCATGAGTGCTGCAAAACTTCTCAAGGTGGAGCGTTTTTGTAGTTAGCGATTTTGCATGATTGAGGCACTCTTGGGGGGTGATATCCATATACAAAGAGGATTCCCAGAGAGTAAGTTGTTCTGCAATGACGACTGGGTCTTGCTTTAACAAATCGTTCTTGTTAATCTTGGATTTCTTTGTTTTTTTCGACGAAACGGCCAATGATAGTTTGTTTGGAACCAAAAACGTCTATCAAGAGGCGTTAGTGTCATTGCGTGGGCACTGATGCCACTGCAAAAACATACCAAGCGTTCGACATCTTTGATGAGCTTCCCTGCGGTCGACATGTGAGGCTCTCCAATAGTACACAAAAAATCTGTCAGGCGCTTCGCAATATGAGGTTCTTCTTCCAAAAGGCGGTAATTTACAAGCCAGAGGCGGAGAACCTCGAGGATACGTCGTCGCACGGGATCCCGGAGGTTCACTTTCCAATCCTTTTCTTCCTGTTCTGTCAATGATTTGGGTATCTTCATATTGAACCGTTCTGTAAGCAATTCGAAGAGACGGTTTGCGGTCGTAAATGTCCTAAATGTTGTTAAAAATACAGTCGTGAATGCGTTGCTTTCTGCGTGTTCTGACAACGGGAAAAATTATGGACAGTTACGAGATACATTGTGTCTCCACTCACTCGTAAGATCAGTCGTTTCTGGGTTCGTTGTCAGTTTTTCGATGAGGGCAGGGAGAGTGGCGAATTGAATGCCTCCTTTTTCGTCTTCCTTGATTTGACCGGAATATTGTGGTCGAAGATAAAACGCCTTGTTGGCAGGTGATTTCTGTACATTTTTGCACTTGCTTGTTTTTCTTTGTAACCGTAGTGTATAAGGGCTCCTAGAAGGGCATGAATCGGGGCTGGTAGCTCCATCAACCTTTTTTGGAGTTTTCATTCCGACGTTGTTCGACAAATACGTAGAAGGATCCACAGGAGCTACCAAGTGTCGACTCCGATATGACAACGAAGATGACCGCGATGTGTGTTTCTCGGATTCCAGTGGGGGTGTCGGAGGGGTCGGTTTGTCAAGAGATATTGATCGATGTATTGTTACCGGAGGCAGGGGCATTGGGACAGATGGAGACGGTGGCGGGGGCGGGTGGCTACGTGGGCGCGACGGCCCTGTTGAGGCTGATGGAACAGCGCTGAGGTTCCTTTTCAGCTGCGTTTGCGGTGGAGAGTCTTTTGAGTGATGAGATGTTGCTAACGTTGACGTAGAATTTGACTGTAAGCGACTGGTTAGAACTGACAAAATTGGTGAAGGACATAGAGTCATACTTTGAAATCCTCAAAAATGGGGGATGGAGCAGGAGAATCTGAATCAAATATATGCGACCCACTGTCGTATGTGTGGCTATTGTATAGCTCTTCTGCCTCAAATTCGGGAACTCGAAATTCTCTGTCTAGATTCCGCAACTTCTCGGCCATTTCGTCGAAAAGTGGTTTTACAAAAGCATGTGGGATCCACCCTACGACCAGACTTCCCTTTGGCATCGCAGCCCACCACCCTGTCTGATCTCGTTTGACAATGTCGAGAATATCGCCTTTTGAGAAAGACAGTAGGTCTGGTTCATTGCCGACGAAGTCGTAGAAGCACAGCACAGAAAAAATGACAGAATCAGGCATTTGGGGACTAGATGGCGGACTGGGTTTGTCGACGTCAATAGGTTGGGAGGCCATAGGTGGCTTTTGCGGGTGCTGGACCGTAGGTACCTTGGAATGCGCACACGAAGGGGAGATGTGGAGGTGATGTGACTGACGCACAGCCTGCGAGCGTGTCTGGGAAGTCATTAGATATACAGTCAATGATGGTATCAATGGTCGAATCAATATCAATATAATAAGAAGGATTTGCAAAGAGGCGATCTGACGACAGTGCAGGAAAACGAAGAAGAAACAGGCAAAGGGGAAGAGGATTAGAGATGTGAGGAGACAAGTTGGGTCAGTGGATTACTGGTGGCATCCTAATCCAGCCAGGGCCGGCAACCACCATCATCATATTATCGCCGTTAGGGGTAAAAGTCCATATGCATAACAAGTAATTATCTTTCCCGCATCAGCCTCGGTGACTATCTTGTATCATAACCTTCAGAAAGCATTGCCACAGGACTAAGGCTGGAACTGAAGCGTTGATATGTTGTCCGATGTAATCCATGGCCGCGCAGGTCTAAAGCTTCCACTGCCAGTGGCTTCAAGTTGCCCTATTGGTGACTGGTTCCAAATTGGTTCCCAGGGCCCCAAATTCAATAGAATTTTCGAATGTCCCTAATTCATGCTGCACTCGATGACCTGGGAGGATCAATCAGGTTTCTTTTCATGATCAATCCACAATCTACATCAAGATTCAATATTCAACGTTTTCAACGCGTCGCCAGTCGACGTCGCCTTATCATTGATTTGGTTCTGGTGCGGCTTGTTTGCTAAAACCCAGCGTTGGAAACACCCACTCAGTTGTCTCCTAATCCAACAAAGCCCGACTCTGGTCCAAGTGAACGTCTTCTGCCCACTCCGATAACCACGTTTCTTCGACTTTCTAATCCGTATCAATATGTCGATGTGGAACTCTGCCAAAGCCAAGGTAAGTTTAGGCTCAGATTATCCAGCAATCAGTCGAAAGTGATGTCAGTCGCGCGCCGACATTCGCGACTTGACGATCAAGAGCACCACTTATGATTATTTTCTCTGAAGGTCCAGCTACGGTGGCTATCGTCCTCTATCCACATGCCTTATCCTCTATCCTGACGCTGGTTAGTCTATCTGTCCAGCGTCTACGCACGCTTCAACAAAAGAAGGAAGCCCAGGCAAAGTCTGCCCGTCGAGAAATTGCCAATTTAATCGAACGGGGTAAGGTCGAAACCGCGCGTGTCAAGGTAGAAACCAGTACGTTATCTCCAGATCTTCTTCTACTATAGCGACTGACTGTTTTGTGCAGTCATCAACGAGGATATCCACATTGAGCTTCTGGAGCTGCTTGAACTCTACTGTGAACTACTCATTGCACGATTTGGACTTCTTGATCAAAAGTGAGTTTGTTCTTCCAAATTTTGCGATGGAATTATGTTTAAGTAAGTGGTTTTTAGCGCCCGAGAACCCGATCCAGGTGCAGAATGACCACATCAAATAGCCGCGGGGAAATGATTCACCCTCCTCTCCAGGCATAGTCGAAGGTGTCTGCAGTATTATCCATGCTGCCCCTCGGACTGAGCTCAAAGGTCTGTCCAGGGTTGTATCAAAGAGGATTCAAATCGCTCATTGACATGACGAAACATCAGAGCTGCACGTCTTGCGAGATATTTTGATGCATAAATATGGCCGCGAATTTTCGTTGGGTGTCATGGAAAACCACAATGGATGTGTCAGCCCTCGTGTAAGTACCTACATCTTGAAGTCCTCCAGAAAGTTGAACAACTTTAGGTCATGGCCAAAATTACCAACGCAACTCCTGCTCCCGCTTTAGTCGACGCTTACATTAAAGAAATCGCCAAAGCTTATGGCGTGCCGTGGTCGTCGCCGGATGATGACATACCGAAGCCTATCCATGACGAAGACGTGAAGGTAAGGAAATCCTGGATACCCAAAACGTTTTTAATCGTCATTTTTTAAAGGACGCAAAGACGGAAGCGGAACCGTCATCTGACGCTGCTGAAAAGAAAGTTGACCAAAGTCAGACGAAAGACCCTTCGATTGCATCGGCGACATCAACCCCGTCTAAAGCAACCGCAGATGCCACTAAACCTCCTGCCCCCCCGCCTGCTCCCGTTGAAGATGAATTTGATCTCCTTGCCAGACGTTTCGCTGAACTTAAGAAACGTTAGGTAATTTGGTAGGTCAACTGATACATTGTACGCCTCATTACAAGTCATTACAGGTCAATGTTTTTTTCTAGAAAACACACTTACTTCCTGCTTTGGGGGACTGAACCCCAAGATAATGGCTGATTTCTCAAGGCCGGATTTTGAGAGCTGATTTCTTCTGGATATGAGTATCTGTATAAATATTCGAAGCGAATTGACGGTAATTAGTCAAGATCCCGAAATTAGAGTTTAGAAGAATGCGTTGTGGAGAGCATTTGACTGACACCATTTCATTGGAGCTTTAGAACTCAACAAACACCCTTACCTGGTGCAGTTCAAGATCCCAGGCGGCCGTTTCGAAGTATGTACGACTACTAGCGTCATCCATCACGAATCTTCCAAGAATGCGACAGAAGAGGGCAGAAGGACTTGTGCTCATGAATTCCAAATTGCAAGAGTAGCGAAGAGTGACATGAGTATTTCGGGATTACCTCCCTATCGGACAGAATAAACTGGGTGTTAAAATCTCATGGCCGCTGCATCCGATGGCGACAAGAAATTGTTTTGTTAATACAGACATTGAAAGCGATCGGAAGGATGTTGCAGGAGCGTGTTTTACATAAATGAGGGTCCCACTCAGTCCCACTTTTTCATTATGCACATAAGCGGACGAAGTATGTACATTGCGAAGACACTGTGGGCCTGTGCCGCCTAGAACAAAAAGGCAATTGCAATGTTCTGGTCGTTTCTTGAAAATATTAAACGATGACGCTGGCATGAGTGACTGTGCGACTGCAGAGCTTGATGATCGGCGGGGCTAAGAAGCCCACCGTTCGTTGGTGGTCGGAATAACTGGAAGTTCTCTCCAGGCTGGTAAATCCATGTGCATGACCTAGCACGAAGGGCATGTCAGGCTTCGGTTGAGATCAAAGAAGTCATTATAACAGTAGGACCATGGTAAAAGGGTTCAGTTGAGCTGGTTCGGAGTCTCGCCGTTGTGGGTGTTCAAGCCGCCAGGGCAAGAATATAACAGACATTCCATGATGAGCCTATTTCTATCAGGCCAAGACATATTATTGGGAGTACCGCAGAAATTTCCAAAAACAACTCCTAGGAAAGAGAAGGGGTCGACTGGCACCGAGGATATCGATGCTAGATGCTGTGCCACAAACAGGTTGAGGGATAGAATAGTTTCAGGAGATAAAGAAACTTCCGATGTCTGTGTGCCTTTTGACAAATTCAAGTCGAAAGTGGTTGAAAGGAATGGCATTAATTAATGCTCACGCCGTCCAGAAACGGAGGATTATGAGACCGGCCCTAATTCTGCTGTCCAGCCTAGTCTATATGATAACGCCAGTGACCACACCAAGGCCAACCTAGGACAACACAAGGCAGCTATTGAGAATGGGGCGCCCCTTGGACCTCCTTTGCCGTTACCACGTTTCTTTTCTCTTCGGGGATCATTAATATCCGCCGAAATCTGACTCGCACGCTGATATATCTAGGAGACATACTTGTGTGCATTTCGTATAAAGTCTCCTGTATCAAAATGTTCTTTATCTTCAACGGTATCCCTGGCACGAATTTCTTCTGTCATCATGGATTCAGACAGTGACTATGAAAGCGATACCATGTCTCTCGCCTCAGGCCCTCCCCCTAGCGAGTCTCACTACAGCATGGCCAGCTCACAAACCTCCTTCGATATCGATCCTTCAATACGCTCGGGATCTCCATCCGTTTTTTCAATGACCTCGTCTTTACGTTCAAACTTGTACAGGCAGGAGTACGGTCGTGGACTCAACAACTATTCAGACATCTACCGGCTCCCTGCAGACGATGAAGAATTGCAACGACTCGGTATGTCAGGTGCTTCTTGCAATCTAAAGATGGTGGCGCATCTGAACTGCACTGCGTCCAGATAAACAGCATACTATCTTTATCGACCTAATGGGGGAAAAATATGTTCCAGTTATGGAAGAAGTCATGGCCGAAGATGGTACAGGGGAAACGAAGGCTTGCTTAGACCTCGGTTGTGGTAGTGGGAGTTGGTAAATCGTTTTATTGATATTGTTCAACCGCTTAATCATGACTTGAACATAGGATCATGGAGGTAGCTCGGGACTTTCCTCACTGCAGCGCAGTTGCTGTTGACTTGATCCCGATGCAACACCCGTCAGTCAATTCGCCGCTTCAGGATGATCCTAATAGTTATTCTGAAAATTTGGCTTTCAGAGACATGCCAGACAACCTCAGGCATGTTCTTGAATTTCGTGTTGTCCGCCTTTTCTGACATATTGAGTTCAGGAGTGAAGTAGACGATGCAAATCTAGGATTAGAACATTTCTACGGAGACTTTAATGTTGTTCACGTCCGACTTATATCATCCGGAGTATGCATTTCCCCCTTTCTATCCTTTTATTCTCTACATTCTGACGTATGGCTATGTCCAGATCAAAGATTACCACCTTCTCATTGACCAGATCAGCCGAGTCTTGCGGCCAGGTGGACTCATAGATGTCTCTGAATTTGATTTTTACACATACGATAAACATCACCAAAGGGTTGAGGTGGGCACCCATGAAATCGCTCCTCCGTGGTTATCCCGCTGGATGTCCTTCATACGCATCGCAATCAAACACATTGGCGGTCATACTGAGGCAGCAACTCATCTTCACGAATGGATAACTAGCAACCCATTGTTTGAGGATATCGTGTACAGAGAATTCTGGTTGCCAATCGTTGCACCACCTCCTCACCCCAATGAAAGCGAGGCCACACGACGTCTCTATGCTAATATGAAGGAAAACATTACCGTATGTGGTTCGCCTTTCCTATACACAGTTTTTTTAACTGTTTATGAGCAGGCATTTCTTGCTTCCGGTAGACCTCTGTTATTGGGAACTGGCCTTTCTGAGGAAATTGTCAACGAACTAGAACAGGGTGCTACGACGGAGATACTCGAGCGGAAGGAACCTTGTTTCACCCGATTACAATGTGTTTATGCCCGAAGGAAAGCAAGAAGATAAAATCCTTCCCAAAGATTCCTCTTGATTGGCCATTTGGACTTGCTGCTCAGCTGGTTATTGGGAATACTGTATAATGTGCTATTAATACCACTTACACTACTCGAAATTCAACATAACTTTCAAAAGAGTTTTATCTTACTGCCTACGTAATAACTCAGAGCAAGTTCTCAAACCGAATAAAAACTCAATCAAGACTCGAAAAAGTTGAGATTGTGGTGGCTGTGCTACAA
>JAIFHD010000832.1:0-10202 GCA_019721455.1 Psilocybe mexicana
GTGTGGGACCGATCGCTTCGGGTCATCTCAGGCCCTCTTTTTCTTCTTCTCGCAGAGATTGGTAAGGGCGTTCATAGATAATTCACAACGGGTCAATAGCTCAAATGTCCAAGGCATCGGCTTCTACATAGCGATTATTTCCGCAAAGCCTTCTTTAATGACCTCGATTACGGTGGGAAACAATATTCAAGCAATTGGGTACTTCGTATCGTTTGGGACAAGTATAGTCACGACCTCCCTCATCGGATACAGAATCCACTCCACGACCAATCTTGGAGTGATGATCAGCTCAGTCGCACGGTTCAAACATATCATCCAAGTTCTGATCGAATCCGCGGCCGTATACTCTATCATCACCCTTGTCGACGCAGTGATGATGATCGTTCCATTTGGGTATGGAACGGGATTGGAGGCTGCTTCGTTCTATTTGGGTCTCCTTCTCCCACTGTGCAGTGTAAGCCGTACTAAAATTCACCGCCTTTATAAATGGGACTGACGTTTCATTCAGGGGATGGCTCCAACGATCGTCGTAGCCCGCCTTGCACTTGCCGAGTTTGCAAATGCGAATGTAGTATCCAACATCACCCATATATCGGGTATTCGTTTTGAGACACATTGTTCGAGTCAGTCAAACGACATAGAGAGCAGTGGAGGGCAACAACGCACGATAACCCAGCTGGGTAACACCATTGCAGAGAAGGTCGAAGGAATGGTAAATCCATCGTAATGCATGATCAATCGATCAACACTGGAGTGGTGGGCAAGCCTTTGGGAGACCTGCGAGGAGGCGGCGATGGTCGTATATTTTGGCTGAACCCTGTCGAGAAGTTGCCCTCTTGGCGTGGCTTGGCTGTCGAGATCTATTTATAGACCGAAAAAAGAGCCTAGTCCGCTGAGCGCAACACCCTTTCGTTTCGGTCGAGCAGAGGTTCGCCCCCCCCGAAGGGCAGTGGGGCGAGAAAAGGCGGCACAGGCCCGCCCATAGCATTGCATCTACTCTACGACATGGACACGGGCAACAGGAGACGAGGGAGAAGTACCTTTGTAGTAAATACAGCGAGTTGTAATCAACAATCTGCACAAAACATGATAAGTCGCAGAGACGCAAGACGGACAGAAAAAGACTTACTAGAGAAAAGAAACCAAGACTGAAGTCCTTGCACAGCCACCGAAGCTTCGGTCACTCCTCTGGGACAACCATAAGGGTTTCGGGGCATTGCGAACCCTCAGCGATGGAGGTATGTCGATGTGTGGTGTCAACAGAAAGATATCAGTTGGGATTGGGGAGCTCGACGGGAATTCTGAATGTGGAGGGCATAAAGATGCACGTCACCTACAAATGGCACTTGTTGAGCAGAGAGTGTGGGCAGAAGATCGGGGGAATAGCGTGAACCTTGAACATGCACAATAGGCGACCACACGAAAGAGGGCGATGACTGAACGATATCACGTCGCGTGTATGGGATGTTCAACACCGAGGCCACTGACCCACAATCATATGAAGAGGAGAGGTGCAGGCGATGGCCGGACGTTGATATATCGAGGGAGGTGGCCAGCAAACAACGACGGAGTAGATGGGTGAGGTACAAAAGGTGGGTGACGTGTCAAAAGGCCAGAACGACCTCCTCTCCGTTTATTGTTTGAAGGTGCCGATCGCCGGATGTCGATATGTCGTGTCAAGCATGGGTCAGACATCGAGAGAAGGAGTTGGGGTGATGCAAGTCCGGGATCCTCTACTCCAACCCCGATCGCGGGAAGAATTTCTGTTGCGTCAGAGCAACATCTATGCCACGAGGTGCGACAATGCGAGGAGGAGATGCGAAGGCGATGGTCGGAAGTTGGTATATCCAGAAGTGGCCAGCGACAAGCGACCAACGCTGAGATACCCCAATTGCCGGACGTCGATATGTTGTGGCAAGCATAACTTGGAAATCGAGAGGAGCAGAGGATGGCTTGGACGCGTTTCCTTCGACACCGATGACCGGAAGGATTTTTGTCGTGTCCGAGCAACAGAAATGCCTCCTGAACAAGATGCGAGTTGGCGAGGAGGGTATCGGGTTGGGTATACGTGAGGGGTGTGGATGGATAGCGACGGATTCCCCAGCTCGGGGGGTGGGTGATGGGTCGAGGACCTCTTTCCCCCTCGCGCCGGACGTCGATATGTTGTGTCGAGCGTGAGCCAGACATCGAGAGAGAAGGACCTAAGACGAGGGATGTCTGCCTTCCAACACCGATCGCCGGAAAGAATTATGTTGCGTCCGAGCAATATTGATGCCTCCTGAGCAACGTGGGACTCCTTAGGCATGAGTTTGGGTGTTGTGGGCAGGGTGGGTGGGGAGCGATTCCCAGAAGTCGATATGTTACGGCGATATGCATGGGGGTTTCTTCACCATAAACGGTCATTGGGGAAATGGAGACTGGGGAGGTGCTTGGCGGACGTCGATACATAGTGTCATGGATGTTTTCGACCAGCAGCATTTCTGGAAACAAAGACTGTTGTGAGATCATGAAGGATGCTAGATAAACGAACATGACATACCTCTGTTAAGCCAAAGTCATACCTTGCACGGCGACCTTCCACGACTACACGAAGGGCCTGCGTCGAGTCTTGAACATCACTATGCATGCGATGAGTATTCAGGAATACAAAGAAAGCGACAGAAACTTACGACTAAAACTGCAATCTGCAGCTTAGAATCCATCACCATGATCGCGACATGGAACAAGCACGAAGTCCTGTAGGAACATAGATGAGTTTTGAGTCGGTTATACAATGTCTCCATAACATACCTTTGCTCAGAGGGCTGGCATATGTCGTACAGTGGGGCAAAAAACAAGGAAAAGTGGGCCAGGGTGAAGGCAGCGATGTTGCGGTACAAGTCAAGACATCGAAAGGCGAGCTATCATCCAAAAATCCGAGAGTATTTGGCAACATCACGACGAACAAACATACCAGATAACAGATAACAGCGACGTCGAGGAGGCTTGAACTTGGCTTGAACGCCATCAACGTCCACAAAATCGTCAAGTTGGGGGGGCATAATGACGGGGAATAATTCATGGGTGCAATGATCAGGTATGGACCCTTCTTATACCTTCGGAGCGCGGATATTTTGCCTTGTTGATTTCGTGAATGTCTGTTGATTCTAGGAACACTTTCCAGTGTCCACTGCCGCGCCCGACCGTAAATTGGGCGCGATCGTAATTTCCGCACTCCTGAATACCTTGCCCTCGCTAATTCTCTTTACTGTTCATTTCTCAGGATCCAATCCATCAGCCTGGGTGGATACAAGGACCGGTACAGGGTGATCAATGGTAATTAGGTCACCTCATTCTCCTTACCTGTCTCCCTCTCCCAGTCCCACCATATTTCTTCTCCACTTTCTTCAAGGGACTCAATATGCTAGCATTTAATGCTATCACATTGGACCCCTTGAAGGGATTGGAGAAGAAATTTTTAATTGCTGAACATTATTTTTCTATTCCATTTCTGAGGCTGCTTACTGAGTGACAAGACGCAATTGAGATGTTCCTGATATCCGTGAATGCTTCGTTGTTTTGCCCTCACTGTTGAGAGTCTGAACAATCTAAGTGATATTTTACATCATACAGGCAGCCGGACGCCACTTCAATTTACCGCCCAATATCAGACTAGTTTAGTTCCTTGATCTTGTTCCCCTCAGGTTTGATGAATTACTTCAGACCGCAACCCTTCCAGATCCTCAGTTTTCGGTAAGCTTAGAATTTTCAAGTCCGCTTTCGGGATCACCAGATACCCCCTGCCCCTCTCAATGTGTCACTTGCACCCGATCCTCACTCTCGACTGGAATACATTGATGGTACGTAGGACCTCCTCTTCTGCCTTCCCTCTCCCTCTACCCAGTGTCCCCACGGTCCACCCACGGTCATTCTCTCGGCCTGCGAAGCCATGTACACGTCTGTTAGGACCCAGGCTGGTCAGCTACCTGCGCTATACCTGCGGAAATGACTTGATGAGTATTCACCTTCTGTTTTGTCTGGCAGATGTCTGACATGATGGTTCAAACAGAAGTTGCGCGTTTGCCTTCAAGCTTCGCCACCTAGGATTCACACGTCGTTCAGAACGCGGACATATCCGAGTCCAACGGTGCGTCAGGCTCGAGGACGA
The DNA here is from genome assembly GCA_019721455.1 of Psilocybe mexicana. NCBI lineage: Eukaryota > Fungi > Basidiomycota > Agaricomycetes > Agaricales > Agrocybaceae > Psilocybe > Psilocybe mexicana. The sequence continues at coordinate 4,148 of JAIFHD010000832.1, forward strand.
TTCTCCTTCACAAAGTTAAAATTGAATGCTGCCCTTGAATTTCATTGAACTTCCACAGACATATGTCAGTGCCGAAATCAACGGTTTCCGACTATGCATGGTTTACAACACACTGTAGAAGAGTTTGGACTTGCGCGAAAGGTGCGTTGTCAGAGAATTTCGTATCTTGTTACCCAGCGTACTGATGATTAGTGCCATGTCCCGTGCTCTTGCTTTCCAGGCTCCAGCACAGTAACTACTAACTCGACGACTCGCGACTCGGAAGCCGATGAAACGTGGCGATATAATGGATATTACAAGGGTCACGCAACCAGGTAACGTATCCTGCTGGTTTAAGATTCGAAACATCTATTGATTTTAGATTCCAGAGGTGTTAGTGGCCGGTTGAATTGAGTGCACAGGAGGTCAATATCCAGCTGTTCGGATTCCGTTATCATACATTGGCCGCCCAGTTTCTCGGAGGCGTCGTTTCCGCACTAGCACCAAGTCTCCATGCAGTAAGTGGAATATCATAATTGTTCAAGTTGCCGGAAGTATCTACCTAACAAATGGAGCAGACATTCTCTCGTTCGCATCCAGATCCATCCGACCCTTTTGACGGATCATCGACCACCCTCCATCCGTCCTCCATCCCCTCTCTCCGAACTAAGTACATCTTCTCAACCTCAGGCTCATTTCTCACTCACGTACCTTTGACACATCTCCATCTTGACATTAGGACCGACGTTTACGCTATGTAGTGCCTGGTAGACCGTCAGATGCAATGTAATTGATTTCCGGCATCTTGTGCGCACCAAGGTGTATCTGTATTCGCGGATTCATGAGTCAGACGTCCGAATACGAGTTATCTCAAAGAAAAAGGATAACGAACACTCCGTTTTCGCTCATGAAAGTCCCGGGAAGTCACATTGAAGGCACATCACGGCCTCAAGGGATGTACACATGTCTACTCTTCGAAATGCATCGTGTTCCATTCTTTTGAGGACCAGTACTAGAGCCTACAGTGATAACAATAAACATTGTTCATATAAGCCGCCAGTGGATGCCCACCCAGTGCGCCGAATCGTGAGTGCGAGTTGAATTACCACTGCCACTCGACAGTCTCCTCCTCACCCTCTTCGAACTTCAAACAAATGTCCGGACGCTCCAGATCGCCGTTCCTAAGGAACATGAATATAACTCACATCATTCTACTAAATTGAGTACATTGTCACCGCGTAACATAGGAGAGCGCGGACGGTGACTCAAGGCGAGATATTGGTTTGTGTTGCCTTATCACCAAATCCAGAAGTCAGATCTCGGCGCTAATGTCCCATAGCACCATAGCCTCTCTTATTCCGAACCAAAGCCAACATATAGACGTTGGTATACATGATAAATAAGATAGAGCAAAACGATGTACTCAGAACGTTTCGAGTGCATCGAATTTTTGATCTGATGTCCACTTCGGACGGTCAATTAAGTCCACAGAGACTTCCCAAAAGAAATGCGTTTGAAAGATAGTAAGGACGCGTATCACTGGAAGGGGTATGCACTTCTGACATACCTTTACATGCGCCGAGACGTCTGGCAAGAAAATGAAATGCCAACGAACTCGGCAAGGAAGAAACTTCGACCTCCTCCTCCTCCTCTCCCGCATCGCGAAATCGCCGCGTTCCAATGAACGAGGCGTCCAGGAACCGTGCTATTTCTCCCATCATCAGACCCTTGATGGTATACATTACGGATCCGAAGAGTTGGATCCGGTCGCCTATGACCAAACGAAGGAGAAGACGGAGAGATTCATTCGAGAACACTCACGTTTGCGTGGGCGCCATTCTCGCCTTTCGCTCTAACGGTCTCAAACGCACGTTAATATGAAAGGAAGAGTCTATTTGGCCATGTAAATACTACGCTGGAAGCGTGAGGTGAAGTTCTGTTAACGAATTGGCCCGCTTTTCAATGTCAGAGTAGTCACTAGATGAGAATTGGGATTAATGCATTGGTCAATGGCGACACGCAAAGCGGACATACCATACAGTCGAGGGATAGTAGAAGTAGTTCTTACAGTATTCATAGCGAACATACACCTCTAGAATCCAGACGTTGAGTCATCCACGATCTCGATCAACGTTCGCGCATGTTCAACTCACCTTCTCCTCCTCCCCCCATTCATCAACTCCACTCGTTCCAAGAGGCCGCCTGTCCAGGAACGCATGACGTTCGCATAATACCAATCAAGGGTCCCTCGGTGTTGACTCCAGTTACCGGCTCCCTGTGTGAACGAAAGATTGGAGGTTAGTCTTCGTATCAGAACGAATTGCGTGAACATATCGCCAGGAGGGTGGGATATATTACATACCATGGATTGGGTATGGCATATGCGTTAATGTGAAATAAAGCAGGGAATACCTCCTAAATGGTGGGGCACTCGTATGACATCGTGGTTGAGCAGATCAAAGTTTGAACTTCAATACTGAGCAAAGGGTAGGATGAGCGCTAAAACGAGAATATGCTCGTATTCACACTTACTCACCTATTTCTTTGATAAATAACTTTTTTCACTGAGCTTAGTCTACGCAAAACGACGTTCTAGGTAATTGAAACCCACAACATCCGGTAAATCGAGTCGATCACCCGATCTGCTCGAACACCCATTCAGTCGACGTGAACGGAATAGATTCTAGAACTTGAACGCGACGAAACCACGCACCGAAAGCCTGGTAAGTTCTGTCCCCTGAGAAACGTTGTACACCTCACTACGAATCGAAGCGGAACTATGAGCCGACGACAATCTTGACATGGTGCGCAACGATGACTCACCAATGGCACCATCTCCTCCTGCCCTCGTTCCGTCCACACGACGCATTTCAACGCATCCTTCCTCCAGGAACACCAATATCGCCTCCATCAGCGGGTTTCCAGCGAGCCGTAAGATTCTAGGAACAGGACCTGATCGTACCCTGCAGAAATAATAAAAACAGATATCATGCGATTGGAGATGGGATGGAGACGAACCAAGTGCGTTATTCGCGCTTGATCTTTCTGTATTGCCTGAAAACACATCTAACCATAAGGGTCAGCATTACATACAGATATTCAATGGAGCGTGCGAGGACTTACCACAGAGCGAAGGACACGGCTATCGATTTTGAATCATGTACGATCCGAGAGCTCGTGCGATAGGATACTCGTACATCGAGATAGCTATTCAAACATGAATTAGCTTGTTCAAAGACCACGAGAACATTCAGAATAACACCCACTATGTAGTTGTCAAGGTTTGGTCTGAGCTCGATACCGCCGTACACAGGACGACTCGCGCAAGTCCAAAGTTCACTCCTCCTCCTCCCGAAACCCCACTTCGCCGAACCTTCCTCATTTCAAAACGCCGCTCGTCCAGGAACGCGCAAACACGGCGCCCATCTTGACCATGCAGGGTCCTCGCGTAATGATCTCGGTTATCTGTATGTGTGTGATTGAGAGAATGCAGCTACGTAGGATAGATAGTAAGTTCTCGTTTGTCCACAGAGAAAAGATGGATCCAATTGAAAGGACGTAAATCGCACCCGTAGATGTCGCACGAAAGAGCGATGTCTGGAAGTTCCTGGATGTTCATTACGTATGTTGAATTGTGGGTATTGTCGTCGTATGATCTTTCGAATATCGAGTCGAGGAATTATGGCGCCGCTGAAGGCGAAGTTGGGACCTCGTGAAAAGCGGCCTTCTATGCCAGAGTTGAATATCTAGCAGACTTTGTGAGCTAGAAGCCTGCTGAACGCACTCAATCTATCATATTATTGCCAATGTATAAGAGACGAGCTTCACGAAGCAGGAGAAGTGGCAAAGACGATGCGATGGATAGGATGGACGAAGAGGATAGGGGGTTGGTTTCCCGATTCGGGAAATGACCATTGACGCGCAAGCTCTCGCTTAACGGTTGTTGGTCCACAATCTGTGCGGAAACATACTTAGTCAACGAACCCTGAATCGGCATGAGAAATCACTCCAGGAACGAGAATCAACAAAGACCCTTGAAGGAATACGGCACAGGGGAAAGAAAATGTATAAAGGTGAGGGAAGGACGCCCATTTTTCTCCAGCATCAGCTCCTCTTCTCCTCTTCTCTGCTTTCTTACAACAGCTCCCTCCCCTCTCTCACTCTTCTCTACCAATCTCCTGTCCGTTCCTCATCGAATGCGCGTCGAGCCGTTGATGTTGACGTCGACGGTGGAGAGCCTACTGTCGACGACGACGACGACAATGTGTAAGTACGGTTCATTTTTGATATACCCAAACAGCAGCTCACCAACGCCTTCTTTTTGCTGGACGCGACGACCGTCTAATCACAGTTGGCGCCGTGGAATGACCTTCCAAGACGTCGTCGGACCCCCGTCTCTGACACTGCTGGCATGCGAATGGTAAGCCGACTCTTCGCGATCATTCCGTTCCTCATCGCTTGTGTCTGACAGCGACAATCATCGCGCCCACTGAACATCGAGGAGGCCGAAAAAGAACGGTAAGCTCGCCAGTCGCTCAAGAGACACTTGATGCATAATAAACTCACCCTCTTTTCTCTAGCTCGCCGTTCACGTCCGTCGTGGTCACAAACCAGCTCTCCTGGGCTCTCCTGCTTGCAAATCCCGTCGTGGCGCGTTTTTCTGCTGGCTGTCGTCTTTTGTGACGTGAGTGAGTCGTTCGATGGCAGACGTACGGCTGAACGTTAAGAAAGACGGGTGGAATGTAGGGGAGCCCCCGTTTTGCACCACGAGTATGCTGGACTCGGGTTTCTGCAGGGACTGACTCGCGTACTGAGAGAATCCAGGGTGTGGGAGGTGCTCGTCGACCTTGGGGAAGACACTAGGAACGTAAAATCAAAGTAAGCCCATGTCCGAGATGTACTAGCATGACGTACACACCTCGCCAGTCCTTTCACTTCCAACAGCACCTTGGAGCCGACTTGCACTCCTTGCATTCGTGCCGAAAACGTCTACCGTGCACATTTTCGCTGTTGGCCGATAATACGGATGGGTTGGACGGGCTCAGAGAGGTCGGTCGTCGTCTTATGCGATGCCTTGAAAGATGGTAAGCCTCAATAACAGACTGGCACAGTATACATTGCACTCACGTATGCCGCTCAATGTTCCCAGCTCCCGAGTCGTCGTCGCGAGTGAATGAGATACGGCTGGATGTGACAAGAGACGGTGCCGGAGGGGAGGAACATAGGTAAGTACTGGTTTCGCTTTACGCTGACATTGAACTCACATTGATGCATGGACTGACTCAGGAATCGAGGGAGCTGCTTGTAGATGGTGGGGGGGGCATGAGTAATGTTTTTGGGTCACTGGGAACGAAGGTAAGCCCTCGTCTAGGCGTGCTAGGACGATGTACTCACCTCTTCAGTCCCTCCACTTCCGACAGCACCTTCTAGCCGACGTCCACTCGTCGCATTCACGCCGACAACGTCCACGGTGCCGATTTGCGCTTTGAAATCCCCATTGAAGATGATGCCGACGTGTTGGAAAGGTTCAAAGAGGGGGACGCGACGAGGGATAGGGCACAGAGGTAACGTCGTCGCTTCAACAGAGTCCGTTGACCGTCAGATTAACCGTCCCAAGCGCTCGGAGACGTTCTCATTGTCGTGGCCGCGTAAGTCGCATCGTGTCCATCGCGCGCAGATACGTGCTCACTGTGTTCTCCAGGTCGACTGTGCGTTGTGGGCACGTCCCTGGGGCGGTCTGCATGTGGTCGGATGGGAGGGAATCCAAGGGACGGATGGGATGGGATGCAAGTCGTGCGACGGGAGGGACGCGACGGGATGCGATGGGAGGGATGTGATGGGAGGACGTACATCGCTTTTAACATGGAGGGGAGGGGTGTCGATAGTTCGATGACGAGGTGGGGCCGTAGTTCGTGTTCAATCCATCCCAACATTGCGGGCGGACACCTACTACATGAAATCAACCATCCAATCACCTTCCTGGAGAGACCAGCTGAACGTGAAGATGAAGGTTAGTTGGTCTTCAGAATGAATCAATCAAACGGACATTCAACCAGTTTCCCATGCTTTGTATTTC